>PVIJ01002009.1:35728-122605 GCA_004024925.1 Scalopus aquaticus
CTCTAGAGTTCGTGTCTCTGAATGAAGGGGCGTGTGTGTGTGTGTGTGTGTGTGTGTGTGTGTGTGTGTGTGTGTGTGTGTGAGAGAGAGAGAGAGAGAAAGAGAGAGAGAGAGAGAGACAGAGGACGCTATAGTTTGAGGAGTGCAGTGTTATGGAAATCAAGAGCAGCGAGAGAGAGAATCACGAGGCACTCCTGAGCCAGAGTCTGTTAGCAGAAAAATAATAACAGAAGAGTACTCATAATTGTAAGGAACACTCAACATTGTTCTCTGTAGGTTAGCCACAGGTCTGTGTTTAAATAAGATCTATATGAAATAAAGCAATTTCAGGCCCTATGAAACAAATTTTGCTTACTTAAAAATTATATGTGATAAAATTCTTCTAATTTTCTACTAAGGTCTACTTATTTAAAAAAAAATCCAATCTAATAAATTATAATAAAAATTCCCAAGTTGTTGACCTGTAACAAAATGGCACAGAGGTTCTCTTGAATTTCATTATTGTGAAATTTGACCTATATGGGATTTTACATAAAACAAATTGGTAGGAAAAAACAACAATGGCTATTCTGAACTTAAATCTCCTTCCTGGACTCATTCGGCCTATTTGAAGGCAGTGTGGGAGAGAGCAGGATTCAAGTTTTGGAGCCAGGCGATCGTGGCTCAAACCGCAGCTCGGCCACGTCTTGCCTGACCTGGGGGTGAGTTCTGTAATCTGTCTAAACTTCAGGTTTCGGACCCAGCAAACACAAGTGGTATCTTAGGGGCTATTGCGGACATTAGAGAAAATGTGTATAAGTGTCGGTGAGTAGCACTTGATAAGACGGTGGTAATAGCAGCTTTTGTAACCCGTTTCACTGACCTTGCCTGTTGCAAAGCTCTGGGCTGCACAGCCGCAGTGGGGTGAGGAAGCAGTTATCCGAACGTCGCAGGTCGGGTAGACTCTCCCCACACAGAAGGCCATGGAGGAGACCAGCTAACGCGAACAAACCCTGAGGACTCTGGTGCTCACACCCGGCTTTCCACGTTCACGGCATCGAGGAGGGGGTGGGCTTCCTCACCCCCACCGCGGTCCCGCCATCACTGTGAACGCTCCCCTCGCACGACTCTTTGTGCTCTCATTAGACAGTCCAACGGCCACTTCTGAGGGAGGTTCTTACCTGTATGAGATGGGAAGCGGGGTTGGAGGTGGCTAGGATTCCTTCAGGCACCATTCAGAAGTCACAGGGCAACCAGTGCGGAAGCATGTTCAGGAAACTTTTAAGGGGAAAGGCCTGGAAGCTGGAACGAGGCGCTGCCGTTCCCCTATTCAGGACACTCCAACAGCCATCATTGTTAAAATAAACTAAAACAGAAAAACCAATAAAACAAACAAACAAGCAGAGAGAACTAAAAATGCCTTTCTCAGGCCTACATGGACTCACCAGCTCTAGCCCCCAACCTTTTTCTCCCCACTTTGCTTTGGCTGCAGGGCTGGCTTTAGGCCTTTGTTCTTCTGTTTCTTAAGCTTGGAAAGCCCTTCCCCGATTTCTGGACCTTTGCATGGCCCACTGCCTCGCTACATTCAGACATCTGTTTGAGAAGGCCTCCCTGGGGATTAGAGCCCCTCAACTTTCCTTTCTCCAGTTTCCATTTCCTCCGACCTTTCAGTATCTCCTACCCTGCCTTTTTCAGTTTTTCTTCATGGCATCTATCACTACCAAAAACTTTCTTAGCTGCTTTTTCTTTTAGTTATCTTTCATGCCCACATTTTTTTCCATTTCAGCAGTTTTTAATGCAAGTTGTATGTAAGGTGACTTTATTCTTGCATCTTCTGAATTGTTTCTTCCTGATTTTGCCAGTTCCCTTTCCTACTTGGTGAAATTTGGGTTTGCAGTCTCTGTGTGTGGTCTTTGTCTGGATTTAGTAGAGTGATACCACCCAGCTGGGGTGAATGCCCGCAGGGACGATTGGTGCCATGCATTTGCCTGCGCCTGCTGCACTTGTTCAGTGTAGATGACATATTTCCACCTATAAATTCAGACTATTTGCCAATTTGCTGCCCTTTGTAGCAGCAGCATTGTTGAATTTTACTTTATTTCTTGTTTTTGTATTTTTAGAAGGCGAGTTCAATGACTTTCTGAACAGTAATCCTCAATAGCCATATTGGACCCCAACTGCTTCTCTGATGGCAAGATTTTCATCTCCATTTCCATCCCAGTTCAGGGTATCTATATCCACCCACAGAAAACCATCCATTAGCAGAATACCCAAGTTTTTATAGATAGAGTTTCTTTATAGAATATGTGCTTTTAACTAACCTAGACTATCTTTATAGAATATAGACATTTAACTAACCTTTTTATCATGCAGGATCAAAGAGATTTTATTAATAACATATCGGCTAAAAATTTCCAGCCCAGGATAAACAAGGAACCACATGGGACAAAATAGACCACTTGAGCCTGAAAATGTTTAAAGAAGAACTAGATGCCGGAGAATGTGTCAAGTATTGTTGATGTAAAAAAAATTAGCCATGTCTCATGTAGCAGAGTTTAGTAAAAGGAACATGCTTAAATATGTTAGGATTAAAGGGACAATAATCCTGCAGAATTTAATTGATTTATATCAGGCAGCTAATGGAACAGAGAGGATGGAAATGTCTCCTCATCTGCTCTAGTCTGTGGTTTGGCAGGAGATGGATCAGACATTGAGAATCAAGAGAGGATGTTTCCTTCTTCCTCCCTCCCTCTCTCCTCCCCATCCACCTCTCTTTCGACCTCTCCCTCCCTCTCTCTCCCTCCATTCTCCCTCTCTCCCTTCTTCCTCACAAAACCCCTCCTCTGCTGTCTGCTAACCCTTTCTTCAAGTCTCCTCACTTAAGGCTATTCATTTTCTTTCACAAGTGGTGTAAATGAGAAAGAACTCTTCTTTGGATCTCTTGTCCCAAAATGGAAAAAATAATACCCAAGTCTCTTAGAAAATATTTAGTGTCAGAGCATTTCTACAATAGCCCTTCCAAGAGACACTCACCTGTTTGCTGAAGCAAGTGCTGTTCTGGAGCTCATTCCTTTCTGTTGCCAAGGAGGGGAGGAAGGTGTGGAGCACACACTAGAAGGGGTGAGTGTCATGCACCTTGGCACTACTTAGAAAATACAGATCAAAGCCTCCCTGGTAGCACAAGGGGTTGTCTCAGTCTGTGAAGTTGTTGGCAACTACTGCAGCACAAGTTCGATCCCGGCCAGGGAGCTTCCCACAGGGTGCAGCAGACCTCTCCTGTCTCGCCCACTGCTCCCCTCAGCAGTGTATTTCAGTAGATCCACCTCCTCTGTTCCCCACTCTGTCTCTGGTGAATCCTCTCACTCCCCACACCTCTGGTCTACACCCCAGCTCTTGTATGCATTAATAAATAAATAAATAAATAAATAAATAAATAAATAAATAAATCTTAAAAAATACAGATCAGTATTAGAAGAACAACAATCAACTCTGAGTAACTTCACCACCCAAATTTAACTATCATTAACATTTTAGTGTGTTTTCCTCCAATGGGTAATTTTTGTTACAAACTAGATATATTTATTAATGCTTACATACAAATGAAAAAGGATTCTGTTTTTTTAAATAGTTAATATCATAGGCATTTTTGCGAGTGATTAAGGTTTTTCCTAATTATTTGCATAATATTCAATTGTATAGATGTTATATAATTAGACAGTTTCCTACTCTTGGACATTTAAAATATATTCCTTCATTCAGTGATTACAACAGCATCAAGAGTTACTTCTCATTGTAAGCCTCATCTTGAAAAAAAAAAAAAAGGAACCTTGAAAAGATTACCTACTCTTGTTATAATGGGTCAATATATAAAACCCTCAAAAACCTTATTTTGGGGCCTCCCCGGTGGCGCAGCGGTTGGGCGCTGCGCTGTGGAGCTGTTGGCCGCGGGCGATGCCGGTTCGACGGGCAGCTGGGGAGAATACCACATGGTGCAGCAGACCTCTCCTGCCTTGCCCGCTGCTCTCCTCAGCAGTGTATCTCTGATCTGCCCGTTCTGCTCCCCACTCTGTCTCTGGTGAACCCTCTCACCGCCCCGCGCCTCTGGCCTGTACCCCAGCTTGTATACATAAATAAATAAAAATTCTTTAAAAAAAAAAAAAACACAAACAAAAAACCTTATTTTGAATTCCTGGGCCCAGTTACCTCAGAATGTTACTGTGTTTGGAGACGGGGCCTTTAATGAAATAACTAAACTAACATGAGGTCATCAGACTGGGGCCTAGTCCAATATGTCCGGTATCCTTACAAGAAGAAGAAATTAGAACTCAGGTACAGAGGGAAGACCAGGTGAAGAAAAACAGGGAGAAAAGCATGGTTATTTACCAGCCAAGGAGAGAGGCCTCAAAAGATATTAACCCTGCCTTGATCTTGGACTTCTAACCTTTAAAACTATGAGGAAATGAATTTATCTTGGTTAACTCTGTGGTCTTTGTTTTGGCAAATAAATGCAGGAGCCTGTATCTCATGTCACCAGTGATGGCTGAATCTGATACTGAATACCGACCTCAGTTTTCCTCAGCCAACAAAAGGAAACAGTTTGAGGAGAAAGAAACTAATTTGTTAACAAACTGAGGAGGGCAGCAGACTCTAAAAGGCTGCTGTCCTGCACTTTGGCAGAGGGCAGAGGTATTTACACAAAGGAGTACAACAAAAGGGAGATGGGAGCGGGTCAGCAAAGGGGAGGTAGGACGGGTCAGCATGTCCTTTTGAAGCAGGCTTCTGGAGATCTAGGGTGGGAACCAGCTTGCTTTGTCAACACCTGCTGTTTAACTTTCTTAGGGATGTCCTTGCTTTTCCTTAGAATGCAAGAGAAACTTGTTAAATGCAATGCAGAGGAATGCTTATCTGATGGGGCAGAAGTGATACCTGTCCTGTTTTACTGTATCAAACCTGGGAACAAAATTCTGGTCTTTTGAATTCAGATTTTAGATTACAAGTTCTTTTCCTAATTCTGTGCTATCTACACACACACACACACACACACACACACACACACCCCTATCTCTATCCTGAACATCTTGTTTGATCGTATATGCACAGGTGATCTCTCTCTAATTTTCTCTCTTAGATTTTACTTTTAGTGCCACTCTTCTCTTTATCTCTGACAATGTATCCAGATTTCCCTTCTATTTCTTTCTTTTCTTCTATTCTTTCCATGTAATTGTTGGAACTGTTTGGGAATACTCACAGATCTACTTTGCATATCCTGACGTGCAGGTCTGTGTCATTGTATGTTCTGTCTCCTCAATTTGTTCCTTAAGGCACATCTGGTGAAGAACATTAGTACTCGGGACTTTGGAATATAAATTAGGATTGATAAAGTGTCAACCTCCACACTGAGATTTAATTTACAATATGAGTTGAGATTTGATGCAATCAAAGAAAAGTGAAAAATATAGGCACTGATCTGGGAAGTTCTTGATCTGCTGCTATCATATTTTTTTAGCTGGTTTCCCCTTGCCATGCCCTTATGGTATTGCTTTTTCCCCAGTAAGATTCTACCTTCTTCTCCAGGATCCTATGGTCAATGAAATTCAGTAACACTCTCTGTTTGGAGCAATTTTAACTTTCATTTCAGCAGGTGCTAAATAATTATAGACAATGGATTTTAAAAGTGTACTTTAGTCTGTAAAGCAGATGTTCACATTCTTGTTTCCAATCTAAAAAAAAAATTTCATTAAGGAGAAGGAACAGAAAGAACAACAAAGCTTGAAAATCTCAAATCTTACTGGTTCTGGTAAGTAGACGTGGGGTACGCGGTTTCACCCTCCTGAAATCAATATTTTATCCTTAAGAGAATGGAAGTCATCTTGCTTAGAATTCCTTTATAAACAGGGTTTTAAACTCATCTTTCTTAAAGTGTAGTTGTGACTTATATATGCTTCCTAAGGAGGCACAGGTGACGCTGGTCAATATTGAGATCATTACTGACTTTAAAAGGCCTTAATCTGTAGTATCTTGGTGTGCTGAACATGAATATAAGCCTGTAAATTTTTTATTAGCTCTTATTTTGAAGATATTTCATACAATTTATTTTCTATGTTTCACCATGTAAATTTATCCAGTAGGACTGCAACAACATCCTAATTCAGCCTAGAATGATGTCATATTGCATTGCATTGCATAATACCATCATGCACACATCATCCAGAGTTGACTGCATCATTTCCTGATGCAATGCAATACTACTACCAGGCAGCTGCTGAAGTAAGCTGATGTCAGCAGTGCACTATAGAAAGCCCTGTCGGAAAGGTTGAGCATTGAAAATATTTCAGACTTTGTGCGAGACAGTTTAAGCTACTGTTGCATAGAACTGTTGTTATTTTATCCATTTAGGCACAATACAGAACAGTCACGCCTCAAAAGTGCGTTAATAGCGTGGACAATTTCTGCTCTATTTGTGGGGAAGTGACATTTGCCAGCCAGAAGAAAAGTATCACTTCTCAATGAAGAAGGCTTAGCATCTTTACTTTGGGTGCAAAGTTGGTGACGAAGACAAGCTTGGGCCCCGCATAGATGCTGTGCTCCATGTACAACACAGCTTTCACAGTGGATAAATGGCAATAGACCATCAATGCTGTTTGCAATCCCCACGATATGGAGAGAGCCAAGCAACCACATAAAAGACTGCTACTTCTGCTTGGTTCTTCCTCTTTCCACTGGAATAATGAAGCAAAAGAAGTCGAGAATAGTCTACCCAAACATTCTGTCTGCATTGAGACCAGTTCCACATGGTGAGGGACTTGCTATTCCAGAAACTCCAGCAGAATATACTCTTGATTCATCTGATGAGGACAAGAGTGAGCTGACCTGTTCTTTTTTTTTTTAAAGATTTATTTATTTATGCATACAAGCTGGGGTACAGGCCAGAGGCGTGGGGCAGTGAGAAGTTTCACCAGAGACAGAGCGAGGAGCAGAACAGGCAGATAGACTGAAGTACAGTGCTAAGGCAGCAGCGGGCAAAGCAGGAGAGGTCTGCCGCGCCATGTAGGCATCTCCCTGGCTGGGTGTCGAACTCGTGTCACTGCTGCTGACAGCTCCACAGCGCAGCGCTTAACCGCTGCGCCACCAGGGAGGCCCAGACCTGTTCTTCTCCTGTTCCATCAACATGCAGTGATCCAGATTTTCACTGTGGTGCATCATCAACCCCACACAGACTAACCCAGGAAGAACTAAATGACCTGGTTCGTGATTTGGAGTTATCCAAGAATAAGGCAGAATTTCTAGGATCAAGACTCCAACAATGGAATCTTCTAGAAGAAGATGTCACAATTACTTTATATTGAAAGCGCCACCAGCAGTTGGAGACTTTTTTCAGAAAGGAAAGTACTCTGGTATTCTGTTCTGATATTGAGGGCCTCATGAATGCATTAGAAATCACTCATGACGCACAAGAATGGAGACTGTTTCTAGACTCTTCGAAACTGAGTCTTAAGGCTGTGCTTTTACACAATGGAAACTGTCTTCCATCTCTTCTATTCCTGAACAGCTGTACAAGAGAGAAGTGAAGAAATCTAAGAAGTAGTCTATGAATTGATTTTTTACAGGTATTAACCATAGTCCTATTACTATTGGCATGCATTTAGTGATGTAAACATCAATTTATTTCAGATTACAAAAAAGAAAACCAGAGCCAAAATTAGAATTTGACTGTCATATTCGTGTTGAGCACATACAAATTGATAGGAAATGACTAATTTTATTTCAGTAACATGACTTTTGTAAAAATTTGTTGACCAGTGTGATCGGCAGACGTGTTGATGTCCAGAGATTAGTTATGTCATGCAACTATTTTCCAAGCACACAGAACAGACAATGATGGTTACTAGACACTGAAGATTTATTTTTGCAGTTATTGTTCGTGTATCCTGGAATCAACTTTCTTGAGAGTCTTCAAAAATCTGATAACATCTCATATTTCCTCAATGAATCTGCCTAAAGTCAGATAAACAGATCTAAACGGCCTCTTAAGACAACTTTGAGGCTTATTGAGTCTGAATTTGCTACCTGTATTTCAGGTCACAGAATGGTGTTAGCTTTTAATTATAGGAAGTTCTATGGCCCCAAGGAAATAATATGAATGAGAGGTAGATCCAAAATCTTTGTGGGATCTGTTCATCTTTTTCTCTCAGTTGCACTAAATGTATTAGAATACAGTGGAAGGATGCCTGTAATCTTCAGAGAATGGATCTGCAAAAGAATTAATTAAAGATAAATTTTTTCTCATCTTTTCAGTTGTACAGTTTCCAATGAAACAAAGTATATGAAGATTCATTGATGTGTTCTAAATAACTGTGCTTGCAGGAACTTTACCTTCTATAATGTGGAATGTGGGTTAAAAACCACCACCCAATTAAGAGAGTGTCAATCCTTTTCATCTTCTAACCATGTAGACAAAATGTAATCCCAGTAGAATTCTTCCTAGAACCCATCTGGATGCCTGGGAAAAGTAATATGAAGAATGTGCATGGGTGTATAGAAATAATGAGCGTGTTTTAATATGTTTTGACTCAAAAAATTTCCACTCCGTGGGTGTAAAAGTAAGCTTTGACCTGGAAAATATTTCTGGATTGTATTAAGATTACTTTTCTTTTCTTCTGATGAAGCTCTATCTTTTTTACAATTGCAAAGGCATGAAAAAACAGAAAACTGTTTTCTATTGCAGTAAAATCTGAGCAACTGCATGATTAAGCCTCTTCCTTCTTCCCCAGAGACACGAGAATAATAAAAATAGCCTGGGACCATTTAATGTAATCTTTGTTCATTCAGACATTCACTCAACACTTCTTTGTTAGAATTGAATTTGCTTTGTTAATGGGTTATTTATCTTATCCCAATTTCACTTTCACCTTTAGATTCTGAGTACTATAGGATCAATCAAAAGCTTATACTATTTGTGAAATTTAAAGTTAAACATATGAGTATGGAAAACTCTTCATGAGCTGTCAGTATCTCTCAATTCATCTCCTCCTGCTCTGCCACATATTCAGGACCACCCAAACTATTTCTAGTTCTGGAACACGTTACTCTACTTTATAACTCTGTGACTTTGCATGGAAAGGCCCCACCATTCAGCGAGCCCAGGCCTTTTTCTTCCTCAACATTCACGTAGAGCCTTTATGGACATCTCTCCTTATTCTCAAGCAGAGGGAGGGAACTCCGGATGTCTCCCTTTGTGGCAGGATGGAATCTCATTTGCACTGCAGTTTTTACTCTGATCTTTAACTTCTGTCTCTGTCTCTGTCTCTCTCTGACTCTGTTTTTCATGGTAAGAATCAGTTATATCTTTTTATCATCAGCATCTAACTCGATGTCTGGCACATGGTAAGAGCACAGAGATGTAACCTTACAGGACCTACTTTATATTTATTATCGTTTTTAACTTTCTCTCTTATCCGTGGCAGTTCAGAAGAGAGTAGGATTCGCTGTTGTTGCCCATCGTTACATCTGCAGTTTTCAGAGAGGTGCCTGGCACACAGAACACTTCCAGTAAATATTTCGTGAATGAAGTCAAGGCAGGGCTGAATGCATGAAGTGCTGTTGCTCCGCCCAGGGCTGGAGGGGGCTTACGAGAAGGAAAACGGAAGGCCAGTGTAAAGAAGAGCGCCTAGATTTACCACAAATCTATTTTTAATCAAAGGAATGTCTTCATCTTTATTATTAAATGAAGTCCAAGTGAGCCTCAAAGGAAATTTCATAAGTCAACAAGACTGATTTTTCAAAGACTTTTGAGAATTTCCTTTAAAAATACTCCAGGCAAGGGGGAGATATCCCAGTAGCACTCTGGTCCCAGGGAGACACCCTGAGGTCCAGGCCCAGGGAGTTTTTGAAAACACCTTGTGTGAGCCTCAGAGTCAAACTGAAAAGAGAGCATCTCTCAAAAACAACATGTTGGAGAAATTGTAAAAAATGATCCTCATTTAAGAAAGTGAAAATTCTCCTCCATTAACTTTCTTTGCAATTGCTTTCTTTCCATTCTCCAGAAGTGTTGAAAATAGATCGTAATGCCTCTGCATTAGCATGTGTATGTTCCTAACACAAATCCTATGCTATGCAAATAAAGAAGTGATGAAATCTATAAAATAACACACACACACATCTCAGTATATTCAGAAAATCTTAAATCTGAGAATGAATTTTCTGGGACAACAGAATTCTCTAGGTGTAGAATTAATGATAATTTATTGAAAGTAGCCCAAATTTCATGCTGGGTAGTGGTATGGGTAGGAGGGGGGGGGGTGTTCCAGTAATGGCGGACAGCGCCCCCTAAAGGCAGAGCAAAGAATCCTGGTGCAGAAACTACCTCTTGCTTTTCTGGGTGCCATATCATCTTCTGTGTCTGAATCTATGTCTTACTTTCATCCTGTTCCAAAATATTTTGACTGAGTTGAAAATTTTTAATATAATGTTGAAATTGGGGGAAAAAACCCAAATAACCAACCTCTCCACAAAAGTGTAAAGGACACACACACACACACACAAAGACACACCCCAGCTGATAAAAATTAGTCTCCATTGGGCCTCCCTGGTGGCCCACGTGTTAAAGTCTCAGCACTATCAAACTATCACCAGCCACTGCGGTTCAATCCATGGCCAGCCAGGGAGCTGACCCACATGGCGCAGCAGACCTCTCCTGTCTCGCCCGCTGCTCCCCTCAGCAGTGTATTTCCGTCCACCTGCCTGTTCTGCTCCCCACTCTGTCTCTGGTGAATCCACTCACCCCTGCACCTCTGGCCTATACCCCAGTTCTTGTATGTATAGATAAAGAAAAATAAATCTTGAAAAAAAAATAGGCTCCGTTAACGTTTTTCTGGCACTTGTTCCACTTGCACTGATTTCATGTGTGCCTTTCTGAGTGATGGTCATGCTCACTGTCTGATTGGGACCATGGCTTTAAAATATGCACTTTAAAAATGTGCAGTATAGTTTTTTTTGCAAATTATATCTCCATGCAAATATTTAAAAAGTAAAAAACAAAATGCACACATACACAGAGTTTTATTTTCAAAAGTGCCATTGTCTAATAAACTCTTGCAGCTAAGTAAATTAAATTAATTAGAAATTCAAATTTCAAGGGTTCTATTGTCATGTTTGGCTTGTGACTCCTTACTGGACGTCACATTGCAGAGCATTCTATGGACAGCACTGCAGTAATTCTCCCAGTCACTCCCATTTCTAGGCCTCACCTGACTTTCTGCCCTTATTAAAGCAGAGGTTCCGTTAGCAGTCTCCACATTGAAACTTGGACGATCTTTCTAAAATGCAAATCTGCTCAAGTCACTCTTTTACTCAAAAATCCCTAAAATATCCCCAGAAGATGAAATCCAAACTCCTGCAAAAGGAAGCTGGGGACAGACCTCCCTGTCTTCCTTTCCTGCCCTGTCTCTGGCTTTCACTCTCCAGGAGTCTGTTCTGGAGACACCTTGGTTCATTCACCCCTTTTATCTAGAACGCTCTTCACTTACATTTCTAATTGGTACGTTGATGCCTATACTTTTAAATTAAAAAAAAACTTTATTTGTGAATTCTTCCAAGTCAATTGAACAATTAAGTGACTATTATCTTTTGCCCGATGGCCTGTTTGTTGTAGGGATTTATTGTGATTTTCTTTGTGGGTTAATTACTATAACTATTTCTCAGTATTCCATGTGGACCTGAAAAAGCAGGCACAATTTCTGTTTATAGAGCAGGAATTTTGATATGTATATTGCACACCAGCCTTATTTGCTGGCATTTTGATATATAAACTGTATTTTGTCTCCTTCTACCTATCGTATAATATACCTTTTATTAAAAATATAACCATAATATAAAATATAGCCATATATAAAATATAGCCATGTGTTTAATGAAGGTTATTTTAAAAAATGTTTTAAACCTGAATTTGTCTGTCTGAATTCTCTTAATCAGAAACAGAATTCAATACACTTTTACTTTCTCCCATTTTTATCCAAACACTTCACTGTTTTTTAATCTGTCTCTTTCTTTCAGGTAATTATGTTATTTATTCTCTTTCTCTGAGTGTGTATGTGTATTGGGTATGTATAAATGTGTGATTGTATCTGTCTACCTGTCAGGGAATGAATAGGTGTTCCCACTCCCCCCCCCCATTCATATTTGAAACCTGCAGTGTGGTGGCATCAGGAGGTGGGCACTTAGGGAATTAGTTAGGCCATGATGCTGGGACCTGCATAAATGGGATTCCTGCCCTTCAAGAAGAGACACTGGTGCTTCCGTCCTCTCTCTACTCTAACTTGAAGAGGCTGTGAGGAGGGGTCAGCTGAAAGCCAGGAAGTGAGCCCTTGCAGACACTGGATTTGCTGGCATCTTGGTCTTGGACTTCAGTTTCCAGATGTGTGAAAAGCAAATTATGCTGTTTAAGCCCCGAGTTGGTGCTATTTGTTACAGCAGTCTGAGCTGACCAAAACCCTCTATCCATGTGTAGTCACGCACAACACACACACACACACACACACACACACACACACACACACACACCCCTACATACCTTCAATACTGGGACATCTTTCCCTTCACTCCTCTTCCCTCTTTGACTTCCAAGCATTAGCAGGTAGGACTTGAATCTTCCAGTTTTCTAGGCATCCAGGCAAGAATTTATAGCTCTTTGCAGGTGCACTGATTTCATATGTCACTTTCAGAGTGATGATACCTTTCCAGGGCATCTGGTGAGACCAAAGACAGTGAAATTAGAGGGCCACAAACTGTCGAGATAAATCCTCAATTGCCAGGTATTCTGTTGACAATACCTGCCACCTGTGTAGAGAACAAATCGACTTTTTAGTCTTTCTTAATCCTAAGCACAAATGGACAACCAAGCACTCCATCACTTCTGAGAAAAGTCTCTGAAATGAAAGCGAGACACCCAAATAAGCAAGCAGCAAATGTAACTTTCAGTTAATAGAAAATAAACACAGAAGAATAATATACTAAAATGTTATCCAAATCCTTAAGAAAAAAGAGATAACATTGTATACAGAAAATGAGGCAATTCAAGAAACATAAAAAGAGATATTGGAAATTAAAAATATGTTTAACAGTTGAAAAGCTCAACTGAAGAACTGGAAGATATACTAAATCTCCAAGAAAGTAGAGCAAAAAAACTAATGATATTAAAAAAAAAGATTTGAAGAGGGGTTGAAGAATTAGAGTACCCGTCCAGGTTGTTTAATGTCTGAAAAACAGGATTTTTCAGATCTAAAGAACAGACTAAAATGAGGCAAAGATATACCAGGAAATAATTGAAGGTATTTCCTAGGCTTGAAAGACATGAATTTCTTGGTTAAAGGATTTGAAAGGGCCCTCTGCACATGATAAAGGAAAAAGATGCATTCCAAGGCACACAATTAGTGAATTTAGGAATGTTGGTCATGAAAAGAAGGTTCTGGCCCTCCATGGGGCTAAGTCTCAGTGCTACCACCTTGAAGACTTGAGTTTGATCTCCAGCCAAAGAGCTGACCCACATGGCCCAGCAGACCTCTCTTGTTTTGCCTGCTGCTGCCCTCAGCAGTGTATTTCTGCAGATCTGCCTGTTCTGCTCCCCACTCTGTCTCTGGTGAATATTTTCACCTCTCTGCACCTCTGGTCTACATCCTAGTTCTTCTATGCAAAATAAATAAATAAAATCTAAATAAAAAAGAAATGAAGGGTCTACAAACCAAGAAAAATTATTTTTCCCTCAAGCAAATATTTTATTATTAATAATAAATATGTATCTTATTTTATTTGACACATACAAGCTCACAGAAGTCAGAATGATTTTGGATTTTTCAAAGCAACTATGAGGCTACAAGTTAATAGAATTATGAAGGGAAATTCCTTCCGACCTATGCTGACTCAAACTTCACTCAAATCTGAAGATCAAATAAATGACATGCTTCAGAACTGCAAGGTCTTGAAACATCTCCAGTTATCATTTCTTTGGAAGCTACTTGAAGATGTGTCAGGTGGAAAATGAGTACAGACCGAGAATGAGGAACTGGGATAGAAGAAACAGAAGATTCAATAACGGAGAAAGGGTCCCAACGTGCCCTCTGAGGGCACAGCCCGTCACTCAGGACACAGCCCCCAGGACACCTGTGTCCTTTGCATGTTTAACCTGCCAGCGCCAGAGTGTGTCTGCCTGGAGTCTGAGCTGCATTCGGCTTGTCTGAGCCACGTGCTGGTGAGTTCTTTCTCTCCCTTCCATGCCCTGCTGCTGGATGAGTTGGGATTCTTGCTCCTTCCCCTTTTTATTTTTTTTTAAAGATTTATTTATTTATGCATACAAGCTGGGGTGCAGGCCAGAGGTGTGGGGCAGTGAGAGGGTTCACCAGAGACAGAGTGGGGAGCAGAACAGGCAAATCGATGGGAATACAGTGCTGAGGCGAGGCAGGAGAGGTCTGCTGAGGCCATGTGGAAATCTTCCCAGCAGGGCATCAAACTTGCACTGCAGCTGCGGATAGCTCCACAGCGCTGCACTTAACCGGTTCCACCACCAGGGAGGCCCTCTTGCTCCTTCCCTTTGACTTAATCCTAACAGCTAGAAATTGGTGAGAGCACAGAGCAGAACATCTGGTTGACCTTAGACCCGTGCCAGATGCCCTGAGCATGATGGGCCTCATTTTTCTGGAAAATACTAAAGGTCTTGACCACTGAGGCCCCATCAGGGCCTCTTACAATTGCTTAAGGAAGTGGATGCTTATGAACCAGAGACTGTTGGGCTGTCATTTTACACTGCAAAATAATGTCCTTTTTCCTTATGTGACTAACTTTGTGCTAGCTCCCCATTTAAAAAAAATGAATTAATTGTATCTCACATTTATTAGTCGGTAAAATTATTAATAATAAAATATTAATAAAACAATAATCTTTTTATCCCGAGCTTTGATTGTCCCTTGGAGCCAACATAAGAGTTGGCTGTATGAGTATGTTGTGTTGAATAGGTGGTCTTGAGCTCTGAATGATTAAGACTGAAGACCACCTAGAACAGGTAGTAGGAGCTGATGTGATGAGTGGTCGAATGTGCCTGCACGACGACAAGGTCACGGGCAAAGGCGAGCACCTCATGATCCTCTGCATAATTATCTTGAGAGTTTATTCTAATTTTTCCTCTTCAACAGGACAACTATAGTTAGTGGGATAAAAAGCTAAGAAGATTCAGAATATGTGTAGCCATAGACCTTGCCCTATAAAATCTTGTGTAATTTTCCACTGTCTTTAAATATTATAGGATGATGAAGACAATATTGGGACTTCCGCATATCAGAAATCACTAATTTCTGAAAGTTACACAAAAGCTCTCCCCCAAGTCTAGCATTTTGACCCCCCTCCCTGGTGTTCAGGTTTCTTTTGTCTCCTACACTGGCTATTGTATGTAACACTGAACTTTATCTGAATTTTATTGTCTGTCTTTTCTTTGTGTTTCATTTCTTTGATTAGATTGTGAGCCCCTGAAGAGCAGTAAATTCCTACCTTCCGCTTCTAATTTGCTCTTTAGTTCCTCCGACATTGGACTGAAAAAGTGGTATTGACTTGTGTTCCGTGAGTGCTTAGTCTACTCGAGGTCAAGCACTTTATAGCTGTCTCATTGAACGTTTACCACAGCTCTGTGAGAAGGCGGACGTGACTCTCTTCACTTTCGAGATGAGAGCGCTGAGACTTTCCCGGGTTCATAAAGAGGCCCCGAGGCCAGTGAAGGCAGAGCTGCAAGGCAGAGCCAGGGCTGGTCTCATTTGGCAGAGGGAGCTCCTGACTAAGCACTACGCCACTGGAGCTCACTATTCATTTCTTTTTTGCTTCAGACAGAATGGCTTTCTTTCAGCTTTAGGAAGGTAAACTTGGGAATTTGTCATAAAAGGTAATGAAGTTGTAATTCTGTTCATTTCTGCCTTTCCTTGTCTCTCTGTTCTCCATTATGATTGTTCCTTTTCACTCACTGAAGGGGCTGTAACTGGGACAGTGACAGAAATGAGGAAATGCTGAAGTGTCTTGGGGAGACCCAGAGTTTGGGGGTCTGTGGCAACAATCAACATGCTAATCACCTAACAATCCTCACATAATGGGGCAGAAATACTTTCAGGGACCTGGGACCAACATTTTCCATTTCTATTCCCGTGTGGTGGGGGGCACAAGCGAGTCCTATTCAAGGTTGGCAGGGGCTTGGCAGAGTCCCAGCTCCACTCTGCCCCCACGCCCACAGCCTTGTCTCAGGCCCTCTCGCCTGTCACTTCTCCTGATAAAAGGGATCAAGTCTCTCAGTGGGGGGTGGAGGGGAGCCTCACCACTCCCAGTTAGGTGGTGAAACGTGCTGTGCACTCTCAATGAGGAGGAAAATGAAAGTTGTTGGGGAAGGGCAATGCGGCTAGGAACTGAAAGAAGAGACTGCAGGCTGATAAATGGGCAAAAATAAGGAGTTGAGAAATTGACTTGCTAGAAAATGACCAGAAATCTGTGAGAGGAAGGAGAACGGGCCCATAGGGTGTCACGCACAGTCGCTTTTAATATAGGATCCATGCCAGGGCCAGCCTCCAATTATTTTTCCTGTATTGTCTTTTTAAATGTAATGTTTGGTATATGCAAAGGAATATGTAGATATTCTGGGTAATTTTTAAGTTTTTAGAATGTCATGTCTAAATAAAGTGTGAGAATGTGCATGGTAGGTAAAACAAGTTGTGTTCCTGGGTGAGAATGCAAGGACAGATATGTCCTCAGCTGTTGTAAGGCATTGCCACTTTCTTCCCTTGCTGCTTAAAAGAGTGTATTGCAGGCTTCAAAAATAGCAGTTAGGGACCTGAATAGCATTGCCCTGTGTTCAAGTCTTACATCCATATTCCTTCATGGCTAAATTGGAGAGATGCTTTATGTTCAGGCCCTCCCAGAGAGAAAATGCCTTTTCTCTTGGCCATAGTCTTAATTGCTCTTAAAATAATAGAGTACGATATGCCCCAACAGCTCTTTTAAAAAATTAAATCATGTAGTAAGAAGTTAACTTAGATATTTGCAAGAATTGAATAACTCCAGAACTTTAATGGATGTCAGTCAAGAACAAAATGTCCTAAAATAAGCCCTTCTAGGAATTCGGTCCCTCTTGGTGGGGGATGACAAACCAAGTGTTCCTTGCTCTTAGTTACTGAATTTCATCCCTTGTTCCTTGGACTTGCTGGTTGGGCCCAGATAACAAGCATGGAGGCACACAGAAATCTGGGAACAAGTGTTGATTTCTTGTCTATGCAAGAAAGTTTTCTTTCTTCTCTATGCAAAATTCCTTAGCCCAAATATGAGACAGGAGTGCTGGGGAGAAGATGTAATTGGATAGCAAAGGAGAGTTGGAGAAGGACTACAAGAGTTCCAGAAGATTCCAGAACAGGTGACCTTGTAGTTGACTCCCCAGGTTAAACTAGGTCATTGGTGCAGAGGATGAGAGAAACGGTATACAACTTGAAGGTTGCACCTCACGCCTTGCTTTTGGTCAGGATTTCTCTCCTGCAAGAATATAGCAGATGATGCAATATATTCTCACGCAAACACACCATTTACTTTGAATTGTGGAAACAGAATTTATTCAGGTCTCTGTGTTCATAGGGCACAAATAATTACAAATGACAATGTGTCTTTGTGAAGTTGTAAGTAATAATAATAAAAAAGAAAAACTCATTTGACTATGTTAGAGAAAAAAAGTAAATTTTCTTATTTTTCTATTGAAAATCATATCATGAAAACAAAAAAGTGTAAGTCAGAGGTGAGACAGGCAATTAATGAATAAGAAAATGGGCTGCTTTTCTGGATTTTCTGTTCACGGTATTTGTCAGCTTTGTGATTTGTTGTGAGTAGAGGCTGAAGCTTGTACCTAATATTTAGTTGTGATTTTATATTGTATTCTCTACTTAAAAAGGTTCTCCAAAATTGTTTAACCTGCTGTCCCACAAACTGTATTTGCTTCTGATTCAGTCATAGAAAATAATAGCAACCTTTCAACACAGTGTTCATGTCTAAAAATACACTCATGGATAACAAGTACACTCAACATACAAGATAAATCATATTTTGTTGTTTGGAGAAAGAGTATTTAGTGTTTTCTTTCTTTTTTCTCACAGTGCTATATGCTGTGCAGGTAGCTCTGCTTTACAGGAGAGTCTGTGGGGTGGAGGCGGCGATGTATGTGGTCTAGGGACAGGGAAGCGCCAGAACCCAGTACTATTCCTGACCGACAGTCCCTGGACCGTGTTCTGGGTCTTCCGTGAGCCCTGTTCTTGCATCAGGTCTGGAATGATCCATGATAATCACCCCATATGAATCAACCTCCACCAGGATCAGGCCCCCCTCTGTCCCAGCCGTTCCACCAGCTACAAAAACTTTCATAAACAGATATTTAATCCTGTCAAATGCTTTTTCTCTGATTATTGAGTCACCATATGATTTTCTCTTCTTTTCAACTAAGATGGTGGAAATTGATTTTTACAATGTTAAACAGACCTGGCATTATTGGAACAATCTCCCAGTTTGTGGTATATTATCCCTTTTATGTATTGCTGGATTCTATCTGCTAATGTTAAATTTTTGTGTATTGACAACCTTGAGGATACTGCACCGTAGGATTCTTTTCTGTTTGATGAGTTTGGTTTTGATATTTGCAGGCATGCCCCTGGGGTTTTAGAGCTTCAGTTTTTTGTCTGTTTGTTTGTTTTGATTTTGCCAGGTCTTTGTCTATAAAAACAATTTGATTAAAACTGTATTACACATCCATATACCTTTGTGAGGTATTGTACTGATTTAGACAAAAAGGTAGAAGAGAGGAACTTACATATTTGTTTTTCTGTACTAAAGGCATAGGAAATTTCTTTGGACTATCTAACTCTTCCTCTGACCATTTCTTCCATTTCCAGTGCTCCAAATGTGTTGCTTCTGGCTTATTTTCTATCTCCCACTTAGAGAAAATGCACAACACTGTTATTACAGACCAAGTTGGAAGCTGTACATCTAAATGACATAGATCTTCTTATCTCTGATTCCCTAATACCATTTATTTAATGTTGCTTGCATTGTTAATCAGGGTACCATATCACGCAGCAACCACCCAGGAATACTGACTTCCAATGAGACTAAGTAAAGGTTGCAATGATACCTTGTTAATGGTAACCACAAAAGCAGAAATTACTCATGTGCAGAAAGATGAGAATGATATTTTGTTTTCTGGTTATGTTGAATTTACTGCTTGGGCTTTTATGGCATGGATGGAGAAATCTTTCGAACAAAATCAGCGTGTTTCTAGAATGTGACTTTTTCAGTGTTGACCATGCTGCTGCCTTTCTCACACGACCAAAAGCAGGAAGAAGATGTGAGGGACAGTGGGCCAGAGAAAGAAGGGCTGTCCCGTTTGTGCAAGGTATGTTGCTCCTCCTCTGGCATGACTCAAAGCGATTGGGAGAGCGCGGCCACAGCAGAGGCAATAGAGACCTTGAGCTAGCAGGGCAGTCAGTGGCTGCTGCTGTACAATAGTCTCAAACCCCCAGGGGAGGCAGGCACTTCCAGAGGACAGGCTGACAAGCCACGTGGAGCCTGCAGATGGTGTTGGGTGGTCAAGTTGGGTGTGAGAGAAAGAGACTGTCCAGGCTAAAGTGTTCTTGCCATCACAGGTAAAGATGGTACTGTCTTCAGGAGCTGTGATGGCAGCAGCACCACAGACAGAATGTATGTGGGTGAGAACCAAGGCCTCGGGTCAAACACCGACCTCAAACCCAAGAGTTGGCAGGGAACTCTTGGTAGTCCAGACACCTTGGCTTGCTCTGTGCTAATATGAGAACCACTCAAATTTTGTACAACCGCACCATTCTGGAGGTCCAACCCTCCATGGTTCCAAAAAAGCGCTATCGTTCTAATTGGAGGGAATAATCTGTTTACCCGGCCTCCTTCCTGGCACTGGAACCTTGTTATGGGGATGACCTAGGTTGACCTCTTGTATAGGAGTTCCTGAGCAAATGTGCACGTGGCTGACTTCCCGTGAGGGTGGAGAATCAGAGAAGGGAGATCATGGCACTGGGACCCTATGAGAGTCCCAGTTCAAGCTTCAAGGACCCCACCCAGATGGCATTGCTCGCCTCAACTGAGCCCAAGCACAGAGGGGGACTTGGAATGTCTTGAGGGAGGTGCTCTATAGTATGGGCCTTCCTGAGGCGTAAGAGCCCAAAGCAAGTATTCTGCTTGCTTGGGTCTAAGGGCAGCACTCGATATCAGGGCGATGCTGGTCCACCCAATGGGTTGTAAGTAAGTGTTCCTCTCTCCTTTCTAGTTTGTTAGTGCTTGAGAAGAGTTAGTATTATTTCTTCTTTAAAGGTTTTATAAAAATTACCAGTGTGTGCATCTGAACCTGGAGTTATCTTAGTGGGAACTGAATTAGGAATTAGATTTATTCAACTTATATCAGCTATTCAGATGTTCTATTTCTTCTTCAGTCCATTTTGGTAATTTTTGATTTTCAAGGAATCTGTGTGTTTTATCTCAATTTAAATTATTGGCATAACTTTGTTTATCATACTCTTTTATCCTTTTAATATTTGTAGGCGCTCTAATGTAGGACTTTCCCTCTTTTATTCCTGATAGTAGTATTTTCCTCTTTTATTTCTTGACCAGAAGTTAGAAGTTTATCAATTTTACTATTTTCAAAGAACTTTAGGTTTTATTCTTCACTTTCTGTTTCATTCATTTTTCTTCTTATTATTTCCTTCCATCTTTGATTTTGGGTTTGTTTTGATTTTTTTTCTACCTTCTTAACGTAGAAGATTAGCACATTTATTTTACATCTTTTGTAAAATAAGTCTCTATAACTATACATTTTCTTCTAAGAACTGTTTTCGTTGCAGCACATAAATTTTGTTATGCTGACTTTTCAGTGTCAGTTAGTTCAATTTAATTCCAGTATGGCTGCAAATCCTTTTAAATATTTGAAACTTTTATGGCTTAGTCTATGCTCTCATCCTGTGTGCACTTGTGATGAACGTGCAGCCTGCAGGGAGGTTGGGCGATCTTTCTGGTTTTTGTACTTCAATTTGGATAGTTTCTATTGCAATGTCTTCAAACTCACTGATCCTTTTCCCCGATCTTCTGTGAATCCCATTCAGTGTATTTTCCATATTTGAACATTTCATTTGCAATTTTTGTATCTTTCATTTGCCTCCCAGTTATGTTACTTTCCCCCTCTGCCTCCTTGGCCTAGGGAGTTTATAAATAGTGTTTTATTGTCCTTGACTATTAATTTCATCTCTTCTTCAAATTTGGGTCTGTGTCTATTGACCATTTCCCCCTGGTTCCGGGTCAATTTCTTCTGCATCTTGGCATATCTGAAAATTTTGAGAGAATGCCAGGAAACCTTGAAAACATTCATCTTCAGTAGTGGGTTTTGAAATATTTTTGAACTTTTTACAAGAGTGCTGTGCTTCATTCTACCTGGCAGTTAAGTTTCTGAGGGTCAGTTTAATAATTCTGAAGCTTCATTTAAAGCATATTAAGAGTGGGGCTTGAGTAACCTTTACTGAAGAACTATGACTAATCTTGACTCTTCTGAATGTCCTTTCTGTTCAATGGGGCCTCTTCGCTCAGGTTAGTGGGTGCATGAATCATTTTTAGTCTGTATGTGAGCTCTTGAATTTATTCAGTTTGTAGCTTCTCTGTAGTTCTGTTCCCCAAATTGTAGAGGTTTACTTCATTAAAGACTGGAGGGAACCCCATGCAGATTTCTGGAATGTTCTCTCTCTGTCTTAACATCCTTGTAGAGCAGTTTCTCTTCATAATTCTCCCGTGTTCAGTAGTTTGTTTCACAAATTATATTCACCTGCGTCTCCTTGAACTCTGTTCTCCTTTACTGGGTGAGACTGATGGAGGAGATATAACTCAAAATAAGATTAGAACTAGACTCACACAAGGAAGTGTGGGTAGAAGGAATCAACATAACCATTAGCACAATCCCTAAGTGCCAGCTCCTAAATTCAAAGCATAGGTAGGAGCTAGACTGCAGTCCAGGGGCAAAGATATGGAGATTGAGTCCATTTTAGAATCTCTGGTCTCTTTTCTGATTCTAGTTAAGCCAGTAAACAGGAAACATCCTCAAAGATGAGCCCCTCCCAGCTGAAAGAAGGCTATATCAGTGCCATCTGTGCAAGAATTCGGGGCAGCCATTTCTCTGCCCACCTGTGCCTATGCAGGTGCTTTCCTTTACCAACTGTCTCTCTGCAGGGCAGCGGCCTGCCTGTCTGCCCGTGACCTGCACCATGCAGGCCTCTCTTAGCAAACCTGCCCCCTCAGAGGAGCAGCTCTCTCTGCCCACTTGTGTCTGTGCAAGTGTCCTGTATTTTTTTGTCCCTTTTCCTAATAAACCTGTTATTTAAGTCTCTGTTTCGTGGAGAAACTCGCCGCGTGTCGCTGAAGGGGAGCTCTGGTGAAACCCTTCCCAGAGTGAACCCAAGGACTCTGCTCTGCTCTCAAATCCATTGACTCTAAAAAAAACCAAAACACAACAACATCAAGACCATAGAGCCTTGATTGGGAGCCCCTCCCAGCACTTTGATCTGGAAATTGCCTCTAGGCGGAAAGTCAGGATGATAACAAGGCACACACAGTTTATTTTTCCTTCTTCAGCGCTCATAGTCCTGATCAGCTCTGTTCACCAATGTCTGAAAATTAGTATTGTTATTATATTTGACCAATCTTTTCTAGCTGTTTACAGTTGGGGACATGATAATTCCAGACCTTATCACTTCTTCAAAGCAGGAAGCAGGAATTTTCCAGACACAATACACCTTAATATTCTTTGAGAACAGAATAAACCCTACAGATTACCAATTTGCAAAAGGACTACAGTCCTCTCTTACAAATGCAAATACTATTTACTACTGACTGTCCTCCCCTCATTCCTACTTTCCCAGTGTTTCAATTGAACTTTGAAATAGAGTGATCTCCTGAATTATAACTTAATTATATTCTCAAATTGAGCCAGTTTAAATAGACAACTCACTTTTTTGAGGCACAATGTTATAATTGGGAATCTATCTTTGGAAAACCATCTTAAAATATAAAAATTCAAAGTTAATGAAAGCCAAAATACAATACAATATAATATAATATAATATAATATAATATAATATAATATAATATAATATAATATAATATAATATATAAATGTAGATATTTATCTCTCTCTCTATCTACCTATCTATCTATCATCTATCTATAAAACGATTGCTAAAGTAGTGATAAGGTACATTTGTGCTTCCCTGGAACTGCCAACTAGAGCCCATAATTCAGCATAAAACTTGCCAAGTGTCTCACCTTTTAAGTTCAGAGAAATGTCTGATGCAAGCCTCACACTGTGAGATTTGTTAACAGAAGGGTCCCAGAAGAACCAGTTTCTTAAGCCCCACTCCTTTGGTCTTTCTAGAATAAAAACAAAGGTAGCAAGGACAGTAGACTTGAAGAAAGGAAATTTAAGTCTTAACAGTGCCTTTTTCCTCCCCTTCCTTTAGAAGTTTCTACTTGTTCCACCCTCTTCTGTTAAAATCTGTGTTTCCTAAATTCCTTCCACCGCCAGTTGGGTTGTGTGCCACTGAGCTGAAGGAGCATTTGGTGCTGCTGCTAGTGGATCTGTAAGAGCGAGTGCCTCAGGGCAGCCTTTGTTCTCACCCTTGCCTTGGCAAGGATTGGTGAGCACTTGCCATGGAAGAAGGTAACTAGAACTTGCCAGACTTTCAGACTTTTGGGTGATTGCTGGTTGCCTTGGAGATAGGGAGAAGACAGGGGAACTGTGAAAGTGTGGGTCCTTGGGGAGCTCACTGAAATCCTAACAACTTCATCCCTACTCAAGAGCAGAGCCAACACTTAATTCCAGCCCATCCATGTTGGACTGAGCGGGTGCATAGGGGCTCACTAGCTCTAATGCCATTTGCTCTGTAGGCCTAGGTCATTCCCCGCTTCTCCAGGCACCAGGAAGAGAGTGAGAGCAGAGGAAGTTTTGACAGTTTGGATTTCAAAAAGCACAGGATTAAATATTAAACCTGAATTGGATGAAGAAATAAGATGTCTGGCCTAGGCAGGATGTAGAGTTGAGAGCCCAGAACATTGAGTGCTGCTTGAAAATGAATCAGTTTCATTCTTGCACATATCTATGTTGAGATTATTCAATCAAACTTATTAATACTCTCATGCATCTGTGTAAACACAGACAGCATTGAAAAAAGTTTTTAGATCTGGTTAGACTTTGCACACTTGCAAAATGTCCTTGAAAGAATTTTACTGCATGATTGTTTTGGCTGAAACTTTAAAAATAAATATTTTCAATAAAACTTGGGCATAAGATGCCTCTCTTCCTGGCAGATCTCCTTTCAGTAAGCATAGGCATTTGTCCTTCCTCCAAAATTTTGAATTACTTGAAATTAGGGTCATCTGTCTCCAAAATTTTCATTGCATATTTGATGAGTGGGCATGAGAGCATTCGAATGTCTCCAAATGTTTCCATGGGGAATTCTTCCATGATCTTCAGCACATCCATTTCAATAAATCACATGAGTCTGAGTGACTTTGAACAGCTTGCCAGCACTGGATAATTGGTTTGGCTTAGTGAGGGACAACAGTGTGACTGTCACAATTATTTAACAGTCATAAATATGAGATTTACGTGGTGGCTATTATTCTGGGTGTTCTTTTTATTTTTTAATGTACAGTACAAGAATAGCACAGATGAATCCCTGAAAATGCTTAGTGATAGCTTATATTAGTTTCCTGTAAAAAAAAAACAAACACACCACCACAAATTTAATTTCCTAAAATTAAACAAAACGAACAATTTTGCAGGTCAGAAGTCCTAAAATCAAGGTGGTGTTTCCAAAAGGATTCCTTTTCCAGGGAGAGGATATCTGCAACCTTGAGCTCATGGCCCCTGCCTTGCCTCATTCCAACCTCTGCTTCTATCACATCTCTTTCTCTTACTCTTATAAAGGCCCTTGTAAATGCATTGAGTGCACTGGATAATTCAGGGTAACCCCACATGTCTAAATATTTAATGACATCCCAAAGTCCCTTTTGCTATGAAATATATACTATTCAAAGGCTCTGGCAATTAGAACATGGACATCTTGTGGGTGCTGTTACTACCACATTACATTGACTAAAGAGCAAGAACTAATATAATCTCATGAACCTCTAAAATTTTATAAACTCCAGTAGCTAATTTCTGGTTCTTGTTTCCTATCTGTCTGTTGTCCTCATTTCCTTGATCTATCTGTTTTCCAACCTTAGTGTGACTGTTAAATTCTGGACCATTTTTTTGGACCTCAGCATTGATCCTGTTTTTCTTCCTCAGTCCCATCTAGACCTTCCGATTAATCCTTCCAACACTATTTCCAATACCCTAGACCCCCACCTGCAGCTGCATTTCTAAATCAAACTTTCAACTACATCACTCCCTGTCCTGTTGACGGCTCTTGGTGGAAGTCTCTTGCTGTCCTCCAGGTATAAATTCATCATTTTCAACCCTTTCCTGGGCCCTCCCTGTGGCCTCGAAAGCTGCCTATGTTTCCAATATCAGATGCTCTTCCTAGGAAATCTTACCAACTCCAGTCCCATTTTCTCTTCTCTGACTCTTGTTAGGCAGTACTCGGGAAAATTATACCCGTCAAAGTCTTAAAATGGAAGTCATGAACTTTGTCCTGCAAACTTACTTTGAGGAATCCCTTTTTTCTTCTTTCCTGTGATGTTGGGAGAGGTCTTTCCTCCTAAGGCTAACCCAGAATAATCACAAACCAAGAATCTCTACACTCAGTTTGTATTCCCTGTGTTGTTATTTTGAGATCTGTTTTTGACGTAGGATCCTGTAATTGCTCGTTCTACTTTATCATCTTCTGATGACAATAATTGCCCAATTCTCTGGAATCTAGATTCTGTCCTTACAGGTTTATTGAACTAACTCTTGATGTCCATGCAGAAAAACTCAAAGCCAAGTTCATCTTCAAATCCCATTCCATCCTAGTTCTCCTCCAGATTTCTTTTTAAGGAATAGTGCTGGCCTTGGCGTGATGGTTTTTCTCAGTTACCCAAGCCAGTAGACCTGTAGCTCCAACGTCTTAATCTATATTGGGTTCAATTTTGAAATATTTATTCATCATAAATATTTTTCCATATCTCTATTATAGGATTAGATATTCACTTATATTTTCTTACATTTCTTTTATACCTTTTCAAAGAAATTTTTTACTTAACTGATCTGATTTTGTGAGTAACTATTGTGAGTCTACATGTATGTTCTAAGGGAAGACACTTGATGATTTTTCTCTCTATTTTTGAGCAATACCCCATTATTTCAGTTATTGTATCTTTATCATAAGTTATAATAGCACAATATGCTTTAATTAATTAATTTTCTTCATCGCTGTTTTTAAGTTGTTTTACCTGTTTATTCTTCTGCTAAAATAATAACTCTGGCAAATTTAGAATGGAGCTACATAGTACTTATAAATTAGTTGAAGAAAATTCACTTTGATGAGTATATTAAATCTGAGATGTAGTTTCAGATGTTTTTCATTGTTCTACATCTTTGGTACAATTACTTGTTAAATATTAATTTGCATTAATTAAATATTACCAACTTTCTTGTTCCAAAAATGGAGCTAGAAACACATGTACCCCTGGGTACCCATGAATCTGCCTGTGCACATGTGCACAAAGAAAGTAAGGCATAACCAGCTTCCTGAGAGCTGCTGGGGGAAGCAGGAGGATCTGAGCCAACGTGAGAAATTGCTGGTAACTTTTCCCACCACTCGGTGATTGCAGAGCGGTTGGTAGCATCATTCTGATGGACTCTGCTCCAGGGTAACCAGATTCTGTGTGGGGTCAGTGGGTGCACTAGCAGTGCATCTGGGGCTGTGCAGGAGTGTTTGGAGCATACTGTGCACCAGAGAGATGGCCCTGGAATGACCTATGTGTCCTGCAAAGGAGGAGTGGATAAAGATGTGGTGGGCCTCCCTTGTGGTGCAACAGGTTAAGCTGCAGCACTATGAAGCTATCCAGGGTCACTATGGCACGAGTTCGATCCCCGGCCAGGGAGATTCCCACATGGAACAGCAGACCTCTCCTGTCTCGCCTGCTGCTCCCCTCAGCAGTGTATTTCCGTCGATCTTCCTGTTCTGCTCCCCACTCTGTCTCTGGTGAATCCTCTCGCCATCCCATACCTCTGGCCTACACCCCGGCTTGTATGCATAAATAAATAAATCTTAAAAAAAAATATGTGGTATATCTACACAATGGACTCCTAAGCAGCTATGAAATCCTGCCATTTTCAGCAGTGTGGATGGATCTAGAGTGTATTATGTTTGGTGAAATAAGGCCGATGGAGAAAGGCAAACAGTATGATTTCACTCATAGATGGCACATAAAGGAACAGAAGAAATAAGCCAACAAAACAAAAACTAATTCTTATTTAAATTAAATTAAATTTTCATTGAGGTGACATTGGTTTACATTGTTTGTGAGTTAATGATACAGGATCTCCCTCTTCACGTGTTATCATCACACCACACTTACCACCAAAACACCCGTAGTCCTTTATGCTTTCCCCAATATATTCTCCCCCTTCCCCTTGATGGCCTCAGTTCTACAGCCAGGAATCTAGGGTTGTTAGTGGTTTGTTTTCGATTAATGAATAAAGTAATCTTTTTAAAGATTTATTTATTTATGCATACAGGAACTGGGGTGTAGGCCAGAGGTGTGTGTGTGGGGGTGGGGATGAGAGGATTCGCCAGAGACAGAGTGGGGAGCAGAACAGGCAGATTGACTGAAGTACACTGCTGAGGGGAGCAGTGGGCGAGAAAGGAGAGGTCTGCTGTGCCATGTGGGTCAGGTCTCTGGTGGGGGGTGTGGGTGGGGGTGTGGGTGTGGGGGGCGAAAGACCTCATGTCACAGTGGCTGTTTTCCATGGAGGCTACACCAATTTACATTCCCACCAACAGTGCACGAATATTCTTCTTTCGCTACAAGGGAGCCAACACCTGCTGTTTCCAGTCTTTTTGAAATGGGCCATTCTCATAGGTGTGAGGAGATATCTCACAATTGGTTTTTTTTGGCCTTTAATATACTTTTCTTTCCTCTAAGAGTAGAGTTTAAACTTAAATAATTACCTTTTCTAGAATAGGAATATAACTAAATTAAAAAAAATATATACGAAAACATATTTTGAATAATCTCTTAATGATTTCTCCTATGAGATTCTCTACCACTTAAGCAGATAACCTCTGCCGTTATAGTTTTTTGCATTCTTCATGTGTTTCTTTATTCATCTACTAGCAAATAAATTATTTTAAATATCCTTCCCCATCCTATTTACACGAAAAGTTGCCTGCTATATATACTACTCAATATCTTTCTTTTTAAATTTAAAGGAGATTTTTTAGAGATTTTTCCATATCAACACAAAGAGTGCAATCATTCCCTCATTTCTCTACTTCTTTGTACAGCTGTGTAGTATTCTACTGAATGGAGGGACCATAACTTAAAAACAAGTTTCCCATTATTAACATTTCAATTATTTCTGCTTTTTTTCTATTATAAGCTTAGGTGCAATTAATAAACTTAGATAGGCCTGATAATATAAATTCTGAGAAATAGAATTGCTATGTCAATTGCATTTGCAATTTTAAGAGCTAAAGACAAATTGCTTACCATAGGAGATGCACTTATTTATTTTCACACAAGCAATTATGAAAGTCCCTGTGACTGACACTCTCTCCAATAAAGTATGTTGCCAAACTATTGGATTTTAGCCAAGCCAATAGGTAAAAATGGTATTCAGTGTGGCTTTAATTTGTGTTTTCCTCATTACATTAGAGTTATATTTCATATGTTTAAGAGCTATTTTCATTTATTCTTCTCTAAATTATTTATATTCTTTGCCATTATTTTTCTATTAGGTTGCTGTTCCTTTTCTTCTCCCTTTTTGTCCCCCAGGATCTCTTTATATATATATTAAGATGATTAGTTTTTTGCTTGTGACTGGTTGCAAATATGCTTTTTCTTTGCTTTAGTTTTTGTAATGCAGAAATTTTGGGATTTTATATATTGAATTATTTATCTTATTTTATGATTATTAGGTTTTGAGTCAGAGTTAGGAAGGCCTTTTCCATTCTTAAAAGAAAAAGTTCAAGTTTTCTTTTAATACTTAAAAACCAAATTAAATCTTTGATTTGTTAGGGTCAAAAATGTGAGGTATCAATGCAATACAAAAAAAAAATTCAGGGCCTCCCTGGTGGCGCAGCGGTTGAGTGCAGCGCTGTGGAGCTGTTGGCAGCGCGCGATGCGAGTTCGAGGCCCGGTTGGGGAGAATCCCACATGGTGCGGCAGACCTCTCCTGCCTAGCCCGCTGCTCCCCTCAGCAGTGTATTTCTGATCTGCCTGTTCTGCTCCCCGCTCTGGCTCTGGCGAACCCTCTCGCTGTCCCTCACCTCTGGCCTGTACCCCAGCTTGCATGTATGAATAAATAAATCTTGAAAAAAAAATTCAATTGGCTTTCCTGTTGCCCAAGTGATATTGAGTAATCTATCTTGTTCACTCATTGAAGGTACAGACAATATTATATTCCAAAACATGTACTTATTTCTATGGTTGATCTTTCTCTTTTGCTCCTTCTGTCAGCATATTCATAATCCGTCCCATACTGTTTTAATGAATTAAGTTTTTATATTGTATTAAAATTTAGTGGTGTTTTCTTCTGGACTGCTTATTGTTTATTTTACTTTGAGCTTTCTAACCAATTTTTATTTATGTGTACATTTGACCTTTAGTATAAACTTTCTGGTTTTATAAGTAAGTAGGTATGTAAGTAAATAAATAAATAAATGCTGAACTCGGTATTTTTATTGAGATCACACTGAGCCTGTAAGTTGAGACTTGGCATCTTTATCATATTGAGTCTTGGTCTCTAAGAACATGGCGTGTTTTTAAGTATTCAAACCTTCTTCTGTGTCATGTATATTTCCTAATTGTCTTCACAAAAGTACTGCTCTTGGAAATGGGGTTCTTTCCATCCAGTATATTCCATTATATTTTAATATAGTAAATTTACTATATTTTAATATAGTAAAACTACTCATGACCACATAATTTTTTTACCCTCTCTTTATTAAATTATCTTAATTTAAAAATCAGATTTTAGTTTTCTGTCTTTTCCAAATCTAGCCTCCCATATATCCTAATCCCACGTGTTTTTCTTGTAATGTCACGTTGATACTCCCCTCTCAAGAGATGGAGTTCTGTGTTCCCTCCACTTGAATCTGGGCAGGTCTCTGACTACTGCAGAAGTGACACTGTGTGATTTCTGAAGTTAAGTCATGGAAAATCATGTACCTGTCACCTAGACCTGCTGGGACCCAGCTACCTCATTGTGACAAAGCCTAGGAGCCACATGGACAGTTACCACTGGTTGTTGCTGCAGTCAAAACTCAGCTGAGGTCTCAGTCAACAGCCAGCAGCAATCCCTGGGCATTTGGTGACAAACCTTCAAGTGTCTCAACCTCCAGCCTTCAAGCAGCCCCAGCAGAAACTAAGTGCCACATGGGCGAACTCATTGTACCAAGTTTTGCTCTTGCTGCAGACTTATTACCAAAATAAGTGTTTTTAAGCCATTAAGCCTGAAGTGATTTGTTGGCAGTAATAAATACATATCTGGAATAGGTGCTTTTGGGGGGTAGGTAAGATGTTTAAAACCATGACATCTCCAAGTAGTGACATTTTTATCTATTTCACTTTAATTTTTATTGCCCTAATTAATTTTACCCTAGTTGTGGTGTAGAGATAAGAACAACACCCTCAGTGTGATATATATTGACGTCAAAATCTAATAAGGCACAATGAGTGTTGCACTCATTCATCATACAGAATGAAGATTCTGAGTGGTAAAGTTCGCAAGAGGAAGCATTTCGATTTCACCTTAAAAGACATACATGTCTCACTCAGGCCAATGCAGCTCTAGAATCTTCAGAAAAATAGACGGTCCCTGAAATATTTTGAGGGTGGCAGTAAGATCGCTTTATTTTGCACACGTGTGTCTTGCCAAGATATCTATGATATTTGCTGCATCTTGCTCTCTAGTCCAAGCAGTACCTATAACTCTGTAGTAGAAGCACAGTGCTTCTTGGGATGATGAGACAATTTAGGTCACTGTGGACTAAATTATGATGGAGAGACAGAATGGAATAGTTTTGAGAGAAGATAGCAGTGAAGGCATGCTGCTCTCCTTGCAAGGTAAAAGATTTTAATAGCTTCATATCACACAGCCAGTATTGTATTGATTCACTCCAGCAAAAAATGAGACCTCTGCTGGAAGAGCTGTTGTAAGCAGTTACCACCTAGATAAGTTTGCAGCAATTTTTCATCATTCTCTAAAACCCATCAATATTGTCCACACAGACTGAATTAGTTTGCTAAGTTTACCATTTAAAGTCCTAGTGGCTAGATGGCTTAAGCAACTTAACTTTCTTACAGTTCTGGAATATAGAGATTCAAGATCAAAGTGTTAGCAGTTTTGATTTTTTCTGAAGCCTCTCCCCTTGCAGATGGCTGCCTTCTTGCGGTGGCTCACATGTCCTTCTCTGTGTCCTTGCTTATTCCCGGTGTGTCTCTGTGTATTCAACTTTCTCCATCTTAGAAGAACACCAGCCGGATTGGATTAGGGTCCATCTTAATGGCTTTCTTTTAGCTTAACCATCCCTTTTAAGGCCTTATTTCCAAATACAGTCACATTCTAATGTACTGGGTATTTGGGTTCCAGTGTTTGAATTTTGGGAGGCTGAAATTCATAATACAGCTTATAACACAGTTCAAACTGATAAATGTAGTTTTGATGAGAGCCACCAACTCTGGAGACTTCCAGTCTTTGACAACGTTATTCTAAAACTGTGCTAATTCTCTTGTTCTTCTCAGTGTGTTCTGCTGGATTACATAATAGTCTCAACTCCATGAACTTGAGAACCAGTGTAATGATTCTGATAGCTGTATTCTATATTTATCTTAACATGTCCTCAGAAATTGGGCATGCGAGTGTAGGGTGGGTTCAGCAGGCGGAAATGGGACCATATCTGCACAATTGCCTCAGATTAAAGTAACAATCCTTGTTTCTTATTGTCTAATTTTTTCAGTTGTACTTTGATTATATTCTTTTCACTCTTCTATGATTACTTCATTTTATGTGTTTTTGTAATATATAGCACGAAGTGGGATTTTCCTTTGTGATCTAATCTGAAACTTTTTCTTTCAGTATATGAGCCATGCCCATTTATATGTATTGGCACAACAGACATGTTTGGCTGGAGTTCTTTCATAATATTATGTTATGATATGTGTTGTGTTTTCAACAGTCACAGTTAGTAACTAAAATTTTCTCCTTCAGGTTGAAAATTTTAATAATTTAGTGTGCTAAATACTGGACACCTATACTGTAAATTACACATGCATTTATTATTAAAGTATATCTATTTTGAATTATCTATAAAATAATCAATAGCATCCTAGAAATATTACTCTCCTCCTTTCGGTGGGTATTGGGATCTTGGAAGTTGCCAATGGGAATAATCAGACTCACTTAGGAAATGGCACTAAACAGGAAGAGAAAGAAAATGTACAGATATATACACATGAAAGAGAGACAGACAGATAGACATAGAGATTTGTTTCTAGTGTTTCTTAAATTGAATTACAATTAAAATGCACTACAATTTTTGGAGTGAATGGTTTTACATTGTTGAGCTCTCTTGGCACAGAAAATTAACATCTGTATTTATATTAAGTGATATTTTTTGATTTACATGAGTTCTATATTCTATTTTTAAAATAGTTATGATGAAAGTTTTTGTAAATTAGCATTCCACCCCCACTATTATTCTTTTTTAGATTTATTGAAAAAAAATGCACATTTTTAAAACCAGAAACTTATCAGAACAAGTTAAGTTAACCCATTTTGGATCAGTAATAGAAACAAAACAAGGAAGGAGACATTATACAGTTAGGATTTTGAGATGTATCATGCAGACGTCAGATTAGAGTGGCCTGATTCTTATTAAAATTATAGTTTGCATCTAGGAAAACATTCACAAGATTAAATCATGAGATCCAAATAGACTTGGGTTTAGACTAAATAGATGTAATTATTGCTAACATTGCCTGTTTGAGGCAAACCATGGCATTCTAGCAATATGGAACATTCATGGCTCCTCTGGGTTTACCTTGTGGCCCAGATTCACTATTCCAGCCACCTATAGGGCTAGATGCACCAGTGCCTAGCTCTATACCTGCCCTTTGCTTTTCACAAGGCAAACAAGAAATGCAACAGAATTTTATTCTTCCTTGATTAAATGGAATTACAATTGCAAGAATTAAAATCCAATGATCAATTTTAGTTAAAAACTAGAAAAGAGAAAAAAAGAAAACTTGATGTTATCACAAATAATAAATTTGGAAATAATTCTTTAAACAAAATGAAGGCAAGTGATTTTGGAAACACCTATATTATATTATATATTTATTTCCTTATAAAAGGTGTCTTCCCCTGGGGCAGGGCGTGGAGGTGACTTCCACTTTGCATTTTTTGAAAGCTTCAGCTCTTGTGCTGCCAATGCCCAGGGGAAAAAGAATCTTCAAGGGAGACTCAGTTGAGCTCTTCCACTCGGATTTAGTTCTCATTCCAATTTAGGCTTCTCCTTCTCTTCTTCCATACCTAGAAATACAGGCAAAGAAACTTATTTTTACACCAGATTAAACTACAAGCAGCTTGGACAAAGCTCTCATCTCCCCACACTTTCCTCCATTGAGATTGTGGTACCCACTGCTTCTCTGCTGGCTAAGAAGGAAAGACCAGAAACTTCCTCAGTGACCTCTTTCCCCCACCCCCTTCCCCTCTAAATCAGGGCACAACATTCTCTGGGACACACCCAGTTCTTATGGCTTCTGGAAGTGAAGGATGCAAGTTGGTTCTTGACCTGTTGAGTTTGCACAGGAACCCCAGCCAAAATGCTTTGGAACCAGCTTCCTGCCACAGGAGGTGGGCAGCTGAAGAGTTTCAAACAAATCTCCTTTTCTTTCATTTTAGTGCCATCCCTTTCCAAGGTAAGGATTTTGAAAAGTCAAGAAATATTTCTTTTTTCCTTTTTGTAGAACAAAAAAGGGGGAATTTATTGAAATATCCTGCAAGAGAGCAGGGCACGGGAGAGACCATCTGTGCTTTTTTTCTTTTAAGCTCAAGAGATAATCAGTCACAAGAACTGTTTATTTTCACCCCCTGTACACTTAACCTCAAGCTCTCCTCTATTCAAGCATGTTCTGATGGAACTTTCTTCCTGACAGACTTGACTGATGTCCTTTGCTTATTGCAAATAGTTCATGATGTTTCGTTCTCTTGGAGATGAAAATGTTCAAGCGATTCTCATGCATTAAAGTTAAATCCGGTAAATATTTCCCACATATTTTTTGCTTTTGTTTTCAACTCTACATTTTTGTTCTAGTATCAAATTCTTGGGGGCTTTTTAAAATAGATTTATTTATTTATGCATACAAAAGCTGGGGTGTAGGCCAGAGGGGTGTGTGTGTGTGTGTGTGTGTGTGTGTGTGTGTGTGTGTGTTGGGAGATGGTGAGAGGACTCACCAGAGACAGAGCGGGGAGCAGAACAAGCAGACCTACTGAAATACACTGCTGAGGGGAACAGCCAGGTGACACAGGAGAGGTCTGCTGTGCCATGTGGGAAACTCCCTGGCTGGGGATCCAACTGGTGCTGCAGTGGCTGCGGATAGCTTCATAGTACTGACACTTAACCCCTTGCGCCACCAGGGAGGTGCTTCCTGGGGACTTTTTGCTGGAGCAAAAGAAGCCCAAATAATGCTTTGCAGGTTTTGTTGGCATCCTTTTATAAGTGGCACATTCTCTGAGCGCAGAGAGTGGACTTGTTTTATTCCCGTTTATATCCCTAGCACCGAACACGGTGTCCATCTTATAGTGGGAGCTCAAATTATCTTTAGTGGATACATTCATAAATAATGAACAAAGAGAAGGCTCAGAAAGCTGGTCTAATGAAACAGCATAGGAACAGAATATGAAACCCCACAGTGTATAAAATTATAAGCCTAACCCCAGAAGAGCACAGCTCTGGGGCTCACACTGCGAGCAAACCACAGAGCTCGCGCCTTCCACCTCAGCACCACCTCCCAGGATGTGCTTTGGGGTGTCAGGGAGGAGGTTTGGAATGTGGATTAGCTGCTCTGAGCAGGTGTCCTTACACAGTCCTTTAGGTTTGGTTTTCATAAGTAAGGAGCTGGCAAGAACCTGAAACACTTTTTCCAAAGTACTTCTCAGAAATCCCGTTAAGGAAAGCTTCAAACTGAGAAGAAAGGACATCTGAGGAACAGAGTTGGGGCGGAGAAGCAGGAGATGCCATGTTGTTGGGTAACCAAGGCAGGGTCAGAAACACAACGACAGGCTCCGTTCAAACAGCACACCACACGTGACTGGGGTTCCCTCGGCGTGCCTTAGCCCCTCCTGTGGAGAAGCTATTGGGAGCTAGTAACCACTGGCTTTTCATTTGAGAGTCTTTCCTCCTAAGCGTTCTCCTGCAGATGGGTTGACTTGGCAGTAAGAATGGAATCTTCAAAAGCGAGGGTGGAGAACATGGGGTGTTCGTTGACCCAGACAGGGAAAATGGCTCCCCACCTATTTTACTTTGGCAGCTTTGAGTTAGAGGGAAAGAATTAGGCAGCTGTAAATAATATTTGGAAGAATCAGGTTTAATTTCAGCACAAAGAGCAGAAGGAAACTTGTCACAAAGCTGAGACAGGATGTGCTTGCTGGAAGTAGTGGAAGAGACTTGGTCACGTGATTCCCCCAGGCTGGGAGAGGGGTCCAACAGGGGCAGTGCTGGGACTGCACTCTGGGTGGGCTGAGAGGCCTCAGCTGGATGGGGGGCTGGGCAGAGAACAATGGAAGTTTCTGTCACATAGGCCTGGTTCCCAGGACCCATCCTTCCTCCTCTGGCTGCTTTCTCTGCTGTCACCTCAACCTTTTGCTTTTGGGCACTTTCATCTCTGGTCGTATAAAGTTTAATAAGACTGGCCCCCTTAGTCAGTCACACTGGAATTGGAAGAAATTCTTCCTTAGAAGAGAACTATTTCTGCTGTTGTAGTTTGAACTGTGTTCCCCTCCTCCTCTGCCCCCAGTTCTCATGCTCAAGTCCTGACCCCTCAGTAGCTCAAGAAAAGGTGTGGCTGGACACCCTTTGAAGAGATGGCATTTGACTTCTGAATCCACTCAACCATTTTCATAGAAGCCAGGAAAGACATGTGGAGGACCCTCTTTTCTGATGATTTGAAGCCCTCATGGACTACATGGGTTTTAAACTAGTAAGATTTTTGAGAATTTTATATGAGCAGAAAAACACTGCCAGCCTGGATGGAAAGAGACAGAGACAGGATGAAATTAAGAAAGGCTGACTGAAGGCTGTTCTGGACCTGGTCCTCCTGGGGTCCGCAGGGAAGGCCGCCACTCAGGTCAGTGGGGGTACATCACACCCCCTGGTGAGGCTTGCGGACAGAGCCTGGAGCCAGAGAGAATTATTCTCAATTTTTAAAAACAAGTGGAATCTTCCTTGCTTGCTCTCAGACTGGGCTGGAACTGTGATCCCTTACCCCACCCCCCACCCCGCTGTGATTTCTCTCTCTTGGAAAGGGGATGCGTCGTCTATGCCTGTCCAACATTGTGTTTTGAAAGCAGATAACTTTCTGTCTGGTTTCACAGGTTCACAACTGGGGAGCAATTTTGCTTCAGGATGAATCATACCCCAGTCTTACCCACCCCTAATTGAGGTGACATTCAAGATGAGATTTTGGACTTAGGTGTTGATGCTGGAAAGACTTTGGGGACTATTAGGGGTATATTTTGAATGCATGAAAGACATGACATTTGGGGAGCAGAAGGCAGAGTGCTATGGGCTGACCTATGTCTCCCTAAAATTCATATGTTGAAGTCCTAATGCCCAGTACTTCAGAATAAACTGTAAAGAGAGTCTTTCACAAGTGAAAATGAAGTCTTCAGGGTGGGCCTTAACCAAATATGACTTGTCTTTATGGAAAGGGGGGATTTGGAGACAGCCTCACATCCAGGGATAACACCAGGTGAGCAGAAAACAGGCTTCTGCAAACCAAGCAGAGATGCCAGGAACATATCCCTGTCTCGCAGCCCTTGGAAGGAACCAGTCAACCAACCTTATGAATGTCTGGTCCCCAGAATTGTGAGCCAGTACATTTCTATTGTCCCATTTGTGGACCTTGTTGTGCCAGCTCTACCCAACCAATCAAGCCCACAAAGCTCACTTGAGTTACTGTCTCAAAAAATCCAAAAATAATAAACCTCAATTAATATAATTAAAAAAACCCCAAATGATCCACCATTATGCTAGCCTTTATGGCTAAAGTAAAGACTTCATGTCTTTGTGGTCATAGTTCATATCAGGCTGGTTCTATTTTGCTACTTTGTCAGCGAGGTCCATGGTTCTGATGGAAATTCCTTAGCCTTCCAATGTCTGGTTTCCAAATGCGGTGTTCTAATGATTCACTAGTCATGACACTGGGCTGAACCTCACTCAGAAGACGTTGGCCTTTCAACCACCTATTCTGGTTGGTCACTTAAGATTTCTGGACCTCAGCTGCCTCTTAGTAAAAGGAAAGGGTTGGGAAAGATGATGTCTAACAAATGTTGCAGTGGTAAGAGTCTATAGTAAGGTGATTTTTCCTTGAAGTGAAGCAAAATAACATAACCCAGTAGAAGTAGACTCCCCAAGGAGTCCCCTTCCTTGTATCCATAATGACTGTTAATGGCATATTCCTGCTTATTGGGAGATTTTGTTTCAAGTGCAGTAAAGGTACTCAGGACAGTAATACAGTACATGATGATACTCAATTCTAACACATGCCTCCCTCCCCAACGCTTTTAATCAGCAGTTTCAAACTCAAGTACCACATACCCAGAAAGTTAATATAACCCAGCAAAGTGATCAGGTAGGATCCAGGTGAAATTAGGGAGCCCTTTAAACAGAAAACTGGTGCTCAATTCCAATGTATGTTTCCAAAAGTGAACCGTGGGCTCAGTGTTGCTAGATTTTAAAATATTTGAAAAGTTGATAGATAAGATTATGTGAAATCTTACAACTTAAAAATGTTGGTTCAGTAACAATCCCACTAAATAGGCTTAACAAAACTTTTTTTGGCAAGTAAAATTTAGAAGAAGCCATCAGTTTTTGATCCCTCTCTGAAACGAAAAGAGGCCCATTTGATACAAAACATCTGCTGCTGTGGAACTAACTAGATCTTCCCATGTGAGCCAAATGATTAATAATTTCTAATACCTGAAATAGGCTACACAATGTGAATCTATCTCATTAAGAGAATGGCACAAATTGAGAGCAGATCATTCAAAAAACCCTTAGTTTCACTATTCATTTTAAATTCTTCCATCAAAGCTACTAAAAAGTAGTATTCTTAATCCAGATTGGATTTGATCTATCTTAGTTTTCAGGCCTTTCTTGTAGAATTAGTGGAACAGTGGCCAGTAACTGCAGAATCAAGGAAATCGAGGGAAACTGTTGCAACTACGGCCTGAGTAACACATACTGGACACATTAGTTTACATAGAAATATGGTTTTTCTCCCGAGAAGTTGAAACGAGTTTACATTTTGTTCTTGAAATATTTTTGCAGGTTAACTAATCACTTTTATATGTTAACCAATAAAGATGACTGCTATACAAAAGAGAGGAAAATTATTCAGAGATAAATTTCTGGTTCCTCCAAGCTATGGCCTAAGTCAAATTTTTGACCCTTTTTTAATAGGCCACTTACTAAAATCAAGCCACACACTGAAAGAAAAAATCCTCAAATTCCTCTGAGTCATCTAACATTGGTAAATATCTTAACACATACAGTCTTAGAAGACCCCCCACAAAAAGTCTGATTCAATAACCAAGCAATGATTGTTTTATTTGTCTGGTAAGATTCTGAAGTGGGCTGCACAACGTTGATCTACCTTAACTCACTGAGAATGGCATAGATTCTGGCACTAATTAAGTGCTCACATTTTGTGGATCAGAAAGCATTTGCGGGTGATGTGTACCAAGCTGTGATGCTGAGGGCGGAGGTGCCCAAGGCTTTGAGAGGCCCCAGCCATCTTGCCTCATGTTTTCACGCAGGACTCAAATCACTATGTATCTGCGCTGTGGCTTTTCCACTTTCTCATCTTTACGTAATCTTATAAACACCTTGGACGGGTTTTACACAGTTTGGATAAGATTATGTGCCTTGCAAAGATGGAGGCTCTGCCATAAATAGAAAGAAAAGAGAAATCAAATCATAGGTTAAAAGAGTTTTTGCAGTAATGAAATATTACCCTTTTACTACCTGCACCTCTTAGCCACCTTTCACCATTGAACATGACAGTTGGTGACAGTTGCTGGTGAATGAACATGTGGCTTAGGATTCGAGCAGATTGGGGACAAGACCTTACTAAAGGTGACTTTTGCGTGATGACATAAAAGTGGAGATCTGGGTGACTACTGATGAAACTGGTTTCATTTAATCATTTATGTCATTTAACTACGTCAGCATTTTGTTGATCAGCGTGAACTTTCTAAATTTTTTCCTGTTAACACTTCATTTTTCCCTATAAAATTTTACACACTTCTTTTCTCTTCGGTTTGGATAATGTTTTACTGGTTAATAAGACAAAGTAAGTGATAAACCTTTCAAGTAACTGCCAGCTGCTCTTAAATTAATATTGTGGTTATAAAAATGAAACTCTTCATAAGTGATCCTGTGCTACAGTGGAATTTTCCTTCAATCTCTGCACTCATGCTTTTAGGAAGCAATTCTCTAGCTTTATGCTCCCCTCACCAATACTTACTTATCTGTGTATCCCAGATATAGTTGTTCAGAACTTCTCCCAGCAAGTACAAAAAGTTCATTAAGATGGTTGTAAATACAAAGAAGATGATTCTAGCTCCTGAGCCAATGTGTTCCAGGAAAGGGTACACCCACATCCCAGTTACGTGATGCACCCAACACACCCTGAAACAGAATGGAAAAGGAAAAAGACAGGAGTTACTCTCATGTCAGATTTCAGAGCTGCTGATGTTACAGTTAGAGTTCCTCCAACCCAACCATTCTTCGGCAATGCCAATCACCAGTTTGCTTTCGTTCTTTGGAGCTACCAGAAACTTTGTTGTTTGATATATTTTGCTTTTCATTCTGCAATAATTGCACTTATTTTTTTTGAGTCCTTTGTTCAATTTATTTACTAGCAATCAAATTCACAATTTGCAATCTGAATGGTAAGCAAGGTATTAATAAAATCAACAAAATAATACTTTTGTTAATGAGATGTAGTAAATAAAAATGGTTGGTTACATTGGAGTATTTACTATAAACATGTGCAGCTTTATTATCTTTGTTACCTATGTTCTTACAATTTACCATATTATTGTATTTTTGTGTAAAACCCCAAAGATAGTTTCTAAAATCAATTCTCAAATGATAATTGTGTAAGAAAATGGCAGTTTAGACTCACAGAAGAATTGCAAGTATGGTTCAAGTTTCCACTGTGCTCTTCACTTAACTTTCCCCCATGTTAAAACCTTGCACAGCTGTGGTATAGTTGTTACAATGACATTAACTTTGGCATAGTACTAACAACCAAACTATAGGCTTTATCCAAACATCTCCAGTTTTCCCATTCACAAATCCAATTCAGGAGCCCAAGTTGAATTTAATGGTGATGTCTCCTTAGTCTCTTCCAATCCAGTTCCTTAGTTTCTGTCTTTCTTGATACTTGAAGGGTTCTTGTCAGGTATTTGAAACTGTTGTTTTTCCAAATACTGTTCTATGAACTTCTTAATCTCTTCTTTATATAATGAAATCCTATAGCATCAGGCAACTACACTATAATAAAACTTAGGTGAGCATCTGCCAGGAACTTGCCTGACTGCCTACCAACTAGATACCAATGTATATCCCATACACTGGCAGAGTCATCCTGTGATCTTGCTGGTATCTGGCTTCCCACAGCCTGATCTTCTTTCTTCTATTTTATATACATACTTGCAATTATTTTAGTTGTGTTCTGGAAATACTTTAGTTTTACTGGCAATAGTAGTATCATTGAGCTTCACTGTTTTCAAAAGTTTAGCTTAGAACATTTGTTCCATTGGTTTGGTCCTGACATAGTTGCTAAGAGCTATTTTCCAAAGCATGCTTGGATTCATTATTTTATTTACTGTTGTTAATTCTGAAGACTAAATAAAATACAAATCATTTTACTGCATTTTGAATAAAGACTGTATTTTAAAGTTTGGTGTTTGGGGTCATTTTCCTCATCACCTATGTCTTCCACTCCTCTTTAAGAAGTATATGTAAGTATATGTTGCCTATGTATATGCTCTTCAGCTGAGGTAAGCAACCTGGGAATCTTTACCATAAAGTCTGCAAACTCAATGAAGGGAATATCATTCCCCATCACAGAAGTGAATGTTGTTCTGGTAGGCTGGTAAGAAAATCCTACTCATTTGATGTAAAAAGCATAAATATATATGTAACATAATATGTAACATAAACAGATATGTAACTGTGATATTAAAATTTCATGGACCAAACAATTCCATGCCTGGGAACATATTCAAAAGAATTGAAAGCAGGCATGTGAACAATTTGTGCACCAATGTTCATGGCAATGTTATTCACAACTGCCAAAAGGTAGAAAAAACACAAGTGTCTGTCAACAGATGATAGATGAACAAATATTGTTTATACATAAAATGGAATATTTTTCAGTCATAAAGAGGAGTGAAATTTGATATATGCTACAACACAGATAGGCCTTGAAAACATTATGCTAAGTGAAATAAAGCAGACACAGAAGGTCAAATATTATATAATTCCACATATATGAAACACTAGAATATGCAAATTTATAGAGACAGAAAATTTAATAGAAGTTATCTTGGGGTCTGAGGGGAGGGGATAGGGAATTTATATCATAATAGGTACAGAGCTTATTTTGAGGATGATGAAATGTTTTGGATATATTTAGTAATGATGTTTATATAACACCGTGAATATATATATATATATATATATATATATACATTCACACATATTAATATATATGAATATATATATTAAACACCATGAATATATTTAATGATACTTAAAAATGGTTAGAATGATAAAATTATTTCATGTATATTTTACTACAATAAAAAAATTTCATGGAGTGGAGGTTAGTGTAAAAGAAAAAACACCTGAAAACTTCTGAGATAGTGGTCTGGATTCCTTTTTTTTTCATATGTCTGTCCAGCTTTCTCAACACCATTTGATGAATAGACTTTCTCTTTTCATTGTATACTTTTGGCTCCTTTGTCATAAATTAACTGTCCAGACAAGTGCAGATTTATCTTTGAGATCTCAGTTGTATTCCATTGGTCTGTATATGTATTTTTATTCCAATACCATACTGTTTTGATTTCTATAGCTTTGTAGTCATATCACACACACACAAATTCACTCCAAATGGGTTATAGAATCATAAGACCTGAAACCATCAAGTACATAGAAGAAAGTACAGGCAAACGTTCTGAGACACTTGCTTCAGAGATGGCTTTGGAGACTTGATTCCAACAGCCAGGCAAACAAAAGCAAAACCAAATAAATGGAAGGTCATCAACTAAAAAGGCTTTTGAAAAGTGAAAGATCCTATCATTAAAACAACCTACCAAATGGAGAAGATATTTGCCCATCATACACCTGACAAAGGGGTAATACCCAAGATACACAAAGAACTCATACAATGAACAACAACAAAAATAACTCAAACAATACAGGCAGAAGAACTAAACAGACACTTCTCCAAAAAAGACATTCAGATGGCCAGCAGGCACATAAAAAATGTTCATCATTACTTATCCTCAGGGAAACGCAAATCAAACAATGAGATACCTCCTCAACCTGTGAGAATGACTAATATTGAAACAAGTATTAGTTTGAGTGTGGAAAAAAAGAAGCCCTTGTACACTGTTGGTGGAAATTTAGATTGGTTCAGCCTCTATGGATAACAGTATGGAGGTTTCTCAAAATACTAAAAAAAAACATCTCCCATATAGTCTGGCACATCGACTACTAGGTATCTACTTGAAGAAAGTAAAACACTAATTTGAAATATACACTCCTATGTTCATTGCAGCACTATTTCTAAAAAATTATTTATTTTATATATATATATATATATATATATATATATATATTTACATCATTGTTCATTTCTGTACCATATTTGCTTTCTCTCCTCTCAGGTGTAGTTCCTATAAAATTCCCTCCACCAATTCACCCATGCACCATCACCATAGTCCCTTGTGCTCTTTTCTCCTCCATTTTGATCCCTCTCCCTCCTCCCTACCCTGCAGAATATCTCTGATTTATAGTTGCCTGCTAATTTTGTTTATTTATTATTTTTATATCCTGATTCCTTATTTGGTTCCCCTATATTCCTCCTATAAGTGAAACCATCGAATATTTTTCTTTTTTCTTCTGACTTATTTCACTCAGCATAATCCCTTACAACCCCATCCAAGATGCTGCAAATGGTGTGAGTTTATCTTTTTTGGTTGCTGCATAGTATTCCATTGTATATATACACACCACATCTTTTCTTGATCTAGTCACCTACTTTTGGGCATAGGGTTGTTTCCATATCTTACCTATTGTTAATAGTGTCACTGCAGCACTATTTACAATAGCTAAGTTAGGGGAAAAAATCTAAGTGCCCAATTTCACATGACTGGATTAAGATATGGAATATATATACAAAGGAATACTACTCAGCTATAAAAGGAGATGAATTCTTGCCATTTGCAACAACATAAATGCAACTAGATGGGATTATGTTAAGTGGAAATAAGTCAGAAGTCGAAAGATAAATATGAGATGATTTCACTTATATACGGACTATAAAGAAACAAAGCAAAGGAACAAGTTAAACTAAACCAATACTAATCCTGGAAATCTGACTGTAGAACTGTGGCTAGCAGAGAGGAAGGGTATGGGATGAGAGCAATGGGAGATGGGGGCCCAACAGACCTTGTGGGTGATTATTGGGGCTTTGGTGGTGGGTGTGGTAACCTATTTGTGAAGAGGTATGAACCTCTAAATCAATTACAGTGTTGTAAACCAACATTACTTCAATAAAAACAATGCTAAAAAGTTGATTGCAATCAACTTGCAATTGTAAAAAAAAAATCTAAAAAGGTGTCTTGGTGAGGGGAAGGCAATAATTAAGGTTCGAGAAATTGCTTAGATGGAAGAGGCCATCATTAGATGCATCCAGGTCAGTTTGAGTAACGTCCAATCAAAAAGATTTTTACTAAAAGGTGCCACGATAGTCAAGATTTGAAAACACAAAGACTAAAGCATTTGTGAGAATAAGCTGAAATCAAATTGATGGAACTGCTTTATGGGATTCTGATACATAATCCTCTGTTTGTCCATAAATTAGAGGCAGTTTTATCTTCCTAAGCTTGTCTTAAGTAGCCTAAGTATGCCCATCTAGGGCTTATTAATTTCCATTGAGATAATATACAATATCCCAAAAATGTAATACCATAAAGTTGTAATTGATTTTGCAAATCAACTTATAAAATTAAAATCTGACTCACCATAAAGCTGTTTCCTCAATCAGGCAAATTAGGAACAATTCAAATTATGAATGCTAATGATAGATTTTATACCTGTTCCTAGCATTCTGTTTGCTCCTGGTAGAACATAACTCTCATTTGCAGCTTTTGGTAACATCTCTGATGCCAGATCTACTCCTTGCATGTTGTATGCAAAGTACTTTTGGGTTTATACAGAATCATCTTAAAATGCTGAAGAGACACAACAATCATAACCATATCTCATCACTTGCAATGACATTTAAATTTATAACTCTAGTTTGACCTCTCCCTGAACTCTAAAATTCCATATCCAGTTGGCTACTGCGCATTATCTCTTGGCAGTGCATTTAAAGCCCAACATTTCTACAGTGGCCCATGTATATAAGAGATGATACAATCCCTTCAGCATAGTATTCTGGAAGAGACTAGCCCACTCCCTAACAGAATGAGTTTCTTGTAACTTAGGATATGGAAGCAGATGCTTAAATCAGCACCCGCCCCCTGACCAAGAAGATTATGGAAGGTATTCCTACAATTCACATAAAATCTTTATGATCTCTAGGACTCACTCTAGTATTTAGAATCTTTAAAAACTCTGTGATCACTAAAGGAAACTCTATTAAGCAAATAATAGATGGGAAGACTTTGTAAGCCCTTTATTAAAAATAAAAATAGAGGAAAATACATGTATATATGAAGAAATATACATATATACTTATTTATGAATTTGTATATTTGTGACTTAAAAAGTACATCTATTTTTTTCAGATATTGATTTGAAATTTAGACCAAAATGCATACAAAATCTTAACCTATGAAGGTTAATACATATTTCAATTTGCAAGAAAAAATAACTTAATGTTTTTGAGATGCCATCATTATCTCTGACCTTGATTCCGACACATTTCGTGTCTTCCCCATAGTCGCCACCACAACCCCCTAATAGTGAAAATAAATCTCCTATATCTTTTTCTTCTAAAATCAGTGACTACACATCACTACAGCAGAAGCTTGGGGCATTCTTCACCATCCACATCTGATCCATCCTGTTGATGCTATTTTCCAGATATATCCAAAATATCTACTACACACTATTGCCACTTCTATCACATGGGTTAGCTGTCATCACCTCTTATCAGAACCCTGATAGTTTCCTGTTTCTTCGCTTTCATGTAGTCTTGCTTTTCATGCTTCTGCAGTGTTCGATAGCCTATTCTCATTGCAGCAAGCAGACTGATCTGGATTAAACAACCTGGGTCACGGTACTAGTCTCAAAATGCTTGCACTCCCACTTAGAGTAAAAGCCAGAATCATTAAGTGGTTGGTCAGGCCTTCCTCAAGCTGTCCAGGCACTCCCCCCAGCTCATCTCCTACTTCTGCCCCAAGCTTACTCCACTACCTGGTAGTCCCTGAGCGCACTGAACATTCCTTATTTGCTCCCATGCCTGGGACATTATTTCTTTCCCTCTGACCCCCCAAATCTCCAGGGATTCCTGTGTCCTTCTGACTTTCATGCCAATGTTACCTTCTAACTTAAGTCTTCCCAGGCCACTGTATCTAGAAATTGCATCCCCTATCCTGAAACTCTCTTAATTTTTCTCCCCAGTCATTTAATATCCTTATTTTTCCTTCTCTCTGTTCAATGAACATTAGAACTTCCATCTGTTATGTTCATTCCTCTGTCTGTGGCATAGAGTAGGCACACAATAATTGTTGAATTAATAACTGAATAAGGAATATCAAAACATCATCTTGAGCACACTAAGCATATTGAAACTTTACTATATAACACTTGGCCAATATTTACAAAAATATTAAAAAAAAAATCCCAACACCCCAGTCCCCTGTCTGTGTGCACACCTTTTTCTCTATTGGCACAACTTTTATATAAAGAACAGACAGTAAATATTTTCAGGCCATGCAGTCTCTGTGATAACTCTGAACTCTGCCTCTGTAGTCCCAAAATAGGTATAGACAATATGCCAAAAAATGAATGTGGTGATGTTCTAAAAAAGTGATACTTAATTCATATAATTTTCACAGGTCATGAAATATTCATATTCTTTTTATCTTTTTCAATTATTTTAAAATGTAAAAACCATTCTTAGTTTGTGGATCATAAAAATAAAATAAAACAAAACACAAGTGCTGGGCTAAATTTGACCCACTGGTCACAGTTTGCTAACAAGACTTTAAGGAATTCTTTGCATTTCCAAAGCACCTTCATGCACAGCCTATCACCCAGTGTTCCTTGTCACTCTGATACAGCATGTCATTCTCATTTCACTGATGTGAAAATCAGAGTTTATAGAGTGTAAATGAGAATTTGTTGGAACTGAAAAAGGAATTACAAAACTTTTAAGCCAACTGGGTAGCTATTCAGAGAATGGTGCTTTAATCTAACATGTAATCTCGTTTACCTTGTGCAACTACCCTAAGAAGTATGATTCTTCCCATTTCACAAATAAATAACCTGACACTAAACTAATTACTACTTGTTTTAAAATTGGGCAAATCAGATAGGAAATGCACATCTTTATCTGCATAGAACTTGCTCCCCTCCATGAGGCATTTAATATTGACTGTGAGAATGAAGTGAGGGCTACCTTGTTTATAAGTTTTCTTGGTAGGTCACGAAAGCATCTCAGATGCAGCAGCTGTGATTTGGGGTTTAACCTGGACTGGTGTGAATGATGCCTGTACTTGTCCTAACAGGTTGTGTTTTCACCATTTGTTTCCTTGATATAATCAGCGTTCAATTTTCTGCAAAAAAATGACTCATGGTCTTGCTCATCTATTTGTGGAGAGTTCTCTGTTCTTGGTTGACTTTCAATTTCTCTCTCATTCCAAGGCCTTCTTGTCTTAGTGCCCAAATAGCTTAAGCTTAAGGTAATGGTATCAATTTAATTTTAACCTAACAAATTGATAGCCATTGTGTGTATGTTTGTGTATGTGCATGTGTGTGCACAGAGGCATGCCCATATAGACATGTATTAGTATCACGACATTTCTGGGATTGCCCATTTTAATAATGTATCTCCAAGTTCATTCACTTTAAAGTGCAATTAAAAAAAATAACATTAATGAATTCCTCCTGTCTGAGGACTGTGCTAAACATGAAGGACAGAAGAATACGAGACAAAAGGGTTTCCTGTGAGTCCAGTCTAATGAGGACTGCAGATACTAAAGGAATACGTACATATGTAGTCAGAATTAGGAAAGGGTAGATATAGGATGCACAGGGGTCATTCCCTACTTTTTTGAGCCTTATACTTAACCACGAATGAGTCTTTCTCATGTGTATTCAAGTTGCCTTTGAACTAATGTTTTCATCCTGATATATATGCTCAAATACCTTTAATTAGAACACAACCATACATCTTCCTTCAATGTCACAAATATTGTATTATGTCTCTTTCTCTTCAAAGGAAAACTTCTCCAAAAAGAGTTCTATAGTCACTGGCTCCATGTTTACACTTGTACTCGTTCTTTAGCACAAATAGTCTAGCTTCTTTTTTCTGACACCCCCCCAAGACATACTGGTTCTTCTGACATCAATTTCTCCTGGTTTTTCTCCTGCCTTTTGGACTGCTGCTTTTTTTGTTTGTTTGTTTTCATCTCTAAGTCCATCTTTTACAGCCCAACTGTTACTTGTTGATTTTTTAAGGCTTGGTTTTTAAACCCACTTCTTATATTAGGCATCCTTAATTGATTAGCTCATTATGGTCACTGTTTCATGTCCATTATGTAGACAGATATTTCACAATTTCATGTCCTCATCTGGATCTCTCCTTTGTTTTAGAGTAGTTTATCAAACGGTCCTTTAAGAATCTCATTTTTCACATATTAAAGATATTTTCAACTCAGTATTTCTGCAGCCAATTCATTTTCTTTTCATCCAAACCTGGTTTTCCTCTGTTATTCCTTATCTCTGCAAATGGTGCTACCATTCATTGATTTTGCAGTACAAACTTGGGAAGCATCTTAGCTACTTCCTTTCTTTCACTACACATATTCAGTCTATTACCTTGCCTTCTCAAAGTTATCTTGAATATCTCTTCAATACGTTTTTCACCAACTCCATTACTAGTATCTTAATTTGTGTTACAATCATCTCCATCTAGAGTACATAATAGTACTAATTTATTTCTCTATCTACTTTTGTCCCCTTCCAATTCATCCTCATAGCTGCCAGAGTGATATTTTCAAACCAGAATTTAAACTTATTATAACCTTGCTTCAAACATGTCAGTGGTTTGTTTTGCTAAAGACTCAAAATTTTAGTGACGTCCAGAGTGTCCTTCCTAGGGTGGCTTCTGCCTGCCTCCTACCCCCAATTCGTATCTTGCTCTTGTTGTAAAACTAGTTTTCATTTGGCTCCTTGATTTTACATATTTCTTTCTGCCATGTGGGTTTTCATATGTTCTATTTTCTGCCTATGCTGTTAGTTACCTACTCCTTAGATTTATCAAGTTATATTTATCCTTTATACCTTGGCTCAATGAATATAACTAGCCAGTCATCACTTAGAAAAGCTTACCTGATCTATGACATTAGGTCTGATTTTATAAGCAATTTAAGAACTATGAATATCTGTGTTTTTTTAAAGCTCTTCTTTTATTAGTACTTAAATTGGGATGATACATTTATTTGAATAATCTTTCTTCCCCTCTAGAGTATCTAAGTTCTGTGAAGTGAGTTACTGTGTTTACTTACATTTCTTATTGTGGCCTTAGCACTTACCACACTGCCCATCACATAGTAGGAAAAAGAATAAATGAATAAGAAAGCATTTAAGCTGCAACAGGAAGGATGAATAAGAGTCAGATGAACAAAGATGGTAGGCTAGAACTTTCTAGCCAAACAGGATAATATGTCCAAAAACCTGAAAATAAGGGAGAGCTCATAGATGTTCAAAAATAGATCATTTTTGTTGTTATAAGGGCAGAGGAAGAATGAGGGGCAGGCAAGTACCCAACACTGGGTTTTCTTCTGAAGCCAAGTAAGAATTAGAGACTCCTGGTATGGAAAATAGGAAGCCTTGAAGAAAATGAAATAAATGTGAAACAGATAAGCTTGACTTAGACATTCATTGTATCAGAAATGGTGGTGGCCAGGACTGGGATGGTAGCACTGGGAATAAAAATTTTGATTAGATTTAGGAGATATTTAGGCCAGTAGCTATCAAACTGTAGGTGATAAAGCAGTGCAGCTTTGGAGCCAGTCAAGAGAACCTGTTCTTAAATCTTTAGGACTTTTGGAAGCTAGTGTGTTGCTAGCTAAGTTCAACCATGATGGGAGTAATTACATCAAAGATTCTCAAATGCTACACATCACTCAGATCTAGGAGAGCTCGTTGCTAACCATTTGCCAGCAGCTCCCTGGTTAGCAGCATTTTACAAAGCAACAATAGAAAATATCAGAAGGATTTGCATAAAATGATGAAGAAAATTGTTTTTGAGACTTCAGTTTCAGTTGTGTGTGTGTGGTTTGTACATGCATGCTGACTGGGTAATGATGCAAAATAAATTTCTTTTATTCACTGTAGGATAAATTTGAAAGGCACAGATTTAGGAAATAAACTTAAGAGAACTTGGTGATTGATTTCAATTAGGCAGTGAGGGAACTGAGATGAGTTAAGGATTAATCATAGATTTCTGGCTTGATTAGCTGGGTGGAGAGTGCTGCCATTTCCTGAGATAGGGAATGCCGTAAGGGAGCTAATTTGAGGGGATGATGTGCTCAGTTCGGACATGTTGAGTTTGAGGTAGCTGTAAGATATCCAAGTGGAGATACCCTGAAGTCAGTCAATTACATGGGTTTGAATTTCAAAGACTAGACTAATGTGGCAATACGGATATTGGGTTTACTGGCATAAGGATCATGGATGAAGCCATCAGAACAGGTTGAGCTCACCCAGGTAGATCATAAAATGGAAGCATGTGGGTTCAAGAAGGAGCCCTGAAAAAGATCAAGATTTAAGGGGTAGATGGAGGAGGGTGACACTATAAAGGGCACACACACACACACACACACGCACACACACAAAGGCTTGGCTAGTGACTTGGAAGACAAAAGTGTAGCGTCTTGAAGCCACTGGACAAGATGTTCAAGGATGGTATAGACAGCATCAATTAGCATCTTTTTTTTTTTTTTTTGCTACCACGATCAGAGAAACTTCTCCAGTAACGAACTATAGAAATGATCCCTGAAAGTCTAGTCTTCGATTAGCATCTTTTGAGAACTAAAAATAATTAGAAAACTTACTTTACACTTACAAAGTGGAAGTAGGAAGATTTCAGATTCTAAGTGGCATGTGCACTATTCAAATCAACTTTGGATGTTGACAGGGATAAAAGAAAAGCAGCGAAGAAAAAGGGATCTTGTTGAGCTCAGTAGCGGTCTATGTCACATGGCCAGTTTCATCTTATCATAAATCATGAGTTGCGGTGGTTACTAGAGCCGTGGGGGTTATATTGAGGAGACACATCATTCTTCTCTGGCTCTGTCAGTCTTATTTATTCTGGAGAGTCACACATGCCTGCCTTACCATGGGTGATCTTTCAGTTCTTAAGATTAGCTTATTTTAAAGAGGATTTAAAAATTGCTGTATTATTCATCTTTAGATAAGGAGCTAAGACATTTGACAGCTGGGCTGCTAGATCAGAAGACACAGCACACAGACTCATACTCAGTAACAGCTGATGGCTAATGACATTGACTTCTTAGTGATAGGCACTGTGATAAAAGCTTTATATGAACAACCCTTTGGGAAGGTATTACATTAAATATTAGTACTGTTTTAAAGATGAGGACAGTGAGGTCCCAAGACTAAAAAATGATGGATGGTTAACATGGTTCTGGGAAGCTTTTAATGTGCTCAGATGTAAAACATGCTCTAAATATGAAATCTCCGTGCACTTCTCTCTTTTTCCCCAGACTATACAAATAAGTCAGGCTCATAATGGAAAGTGTGAGATATAGAAATACTGCAGGATGCAAGATAAATCAGTTTTGGTGAATTTTAACACAAGATTGAGTCTCTCATAAAATGCAGGGCTCAGATTTTACAACTTCCCCTGAGGGGAGGAAAACAAAAGCCTGGATAAAATGATAAACAATTTCTTCAGAGAATAGTCACATCAGATGTGCATTTTAGCCTCCTGGAATTTATTACAGTGTGTGGCAGGCAATGGACATGTTCTCTAGGGTGGGGTAAGAGAAGTGACGTGCTTCAGACTCTTTCCTCTGCAGGTTGTAACCTTCACCCCAATGCTTCTGAAGGACTGTTTGAGGGCAGTTGACCTGTAGCTTAAATGCTGCTGCTAGACCTGGTCCTCTCTTTAATCTACCATTTTAATTTAGGACCATACTAAAGGCTCCTTTGATTATCACCTAAGCATTGACTCCATGGAGACTGTTTCTTGTTACTTTTTTAAGGACCTAAAATTCTGCTGGGGTTTTCTGGAGTTCATGTCCACACTCATTTAGTCAACAATCATTAAGTTCCTACTGTGTATCAGATGGGGTGAGCTATGGTGAGGATGCAAAAGTGTGTCCTTATGGAGATCATAGGCTAAGGATTTCCCAGGATACCTACTGAATATGCTGTGGCTCTTGGGGAATATGACAGGAGACATTTTCCTAGATGGGAATGGGACTCAGGAAATGAGGTTCAAAAAGTCGCCCTTCTGGGTGTTTTGGTGGTGGGTATGCTATGGATATTACACCTGAACAGGGAGATCCTGTACTTCCAAAATATTAACAACAATGCAAACCAATGGTACTTCAATAAAACATTTATTAAATAAAACCCCCAAACCAGAAAGTTCTCCTTGGTGATGTGTATAGTGTTAGAGAATTAATGCATCAAATCATAAGCAAATACCAAATAGATCTTAACTGAAGCAGTGTTGAAATATTCTCTTGCTCAGTTAGGTATAATTTTGGAAGTTACAACTTTATTATTATTATTATTATTTTATTATTATTCATATCTTTTACATTATTGTGTATTTTCCATAGGTTACCCACCACCAATTCACCCATGAACCATCACCATAATACCTTGTGCTCTTTTCTCCCCCTTTTTGAGCCCTTATCCTCCCCCTCCCTTGCTGAATGTCTCTTTCTTATTTGGTTCCCCTATATTCCTGTTATAAGTGAAATCATTCGATACTGGGATCATGCTTAGTGAAATAAGCCAGAAAGAAAGAGAAGTTACAAACATCTTTTTAAGGCATAATCCTAATTTGAGGTTCATCAAAGTCTCTCCTATTTTCTCATTGGCTCTGATGAAGATGAACTGATCCGGGGAGATACCTATATTTGGGGTCAGCTTTTGGGGTATATATTCTGTGAAATCACATGGAGTCTTGTGCTCAGAAGGGTCCCACACTTGGCTTAATGCTCTGTTGTTGCCATCTTGAAATTCTTAATAATCTTTGAACAAGGGGTTCTGCATTTTAATTTTATACTTTAATTTTACACTTCACAAATTATGGGGCTGAATTAACTAATAACGTTATCATCCATGTAGTATTGAGGTCACCTTGGATATCATTAAACTTCTCAGTTTCCTCTTTTATAAAAGGTATAAATAATACTGCTTACTTTAGAGATGGAGGCATCAGATAAGGTAAAACTCTTAGTATAACTTGTGTAAGATTTAAAAAAAGCAAATAACAAAAAGCAAAAAAAACCCAAAAAAACAAAAAACCCAAGCCACAAAATTTGCACTACTTCTCCTTATGCAGCAATATATTTTTTCTGTACTTCTCATACACAAGGATGTTTTCAAGGTTATAAGTCCCTCCACCCATCCCCGGGGGAAAGAGGCAAATTGTGCATGCCTCCCAGAATGAATTCCTGTAATGAGGGAATGAGGGAATGTATTTTCTTCCTGATTCTAAATCACAAATATCAGAGTAATTTACCCACAGAGTCAGGCCACAGGATTTTCTCCTAACACATGTCCTGGCACAGGTCTAAACTAGTTTCAAATGTTGGTTTCCTTGGAGTCCCACTCGCTACAGCCTACCTGGTTTTGTGATGATGTTTCCCTGGGGAGAATTCAACTTGAATTTCCATTAATAAAATTTATGACTGTTTTCGCTTAACTTTAATCATTTGGACCTTCTCAAAGCATATAGGTGCCAAACATCAAGTTGACACATTGCACATTGTCGGGAACATGTGTTCTTTGTGGAGGGAGGAGGGGGTTGCTGTCAGCGAGGGACTGTTGTGACCTAACAGCAATCATCAGAGTTGGCTGCGGTAGTTAGAAGCTGATGCCTTTAGATTGCTAGCTCTGGAGGGGGAGGAGGAACATCCTAAATCCCACAACAGAAAATCATAATTTTCCATATTTTGCAGAAATAATCTCCAGTGTTTCTCTAGCACATTTTGTGCTTCTTCTTTTATTAGAGTCTTATTTTGGGAATTATAAACAATGTTCTAGTTATGCCTGCCATGATTACATCTTCTTTGGTCCTGTGACCTTCTGGAACTACCACCTCCCTCCCTCCCCATCATCCTCGACTTCATTTACTAAATAGCAAATAAGAGAAAGGGGGTGAGGAGGGAGAAAGAGTCAAAGCGGGTATAGGGAAGTGGGTATAGGTGGTGGGGAAAAAAATTGTCAAATTATCTTTCTAGGTGGCAGCACCATTTTGCATTCCACCAGCAAGGAATAAGTGCCCCTCACTCTACATCCTCACCAGTGATTGGTGTGGACGGTGTCATCACAGTTCATTCATTCCAGCCCCCTCATCTCACATATAAGGAAAATATGACCTGCTCAGGGTCAATGCCTCAATAAATGGCAAATTTTCTATTTTCCAGTCATTTCTTGAGCTCCTGTTTTGTGCCAGTGAAGCCATGTCTGTGTTATTGGTTTATCTGTTCTCCATGTGCTGTTTCTACAACTGTTAAACACTTTTTTTATTTTTTCATTCAACAAATATGTATCTATTTTTTTTAAAGATTTATTTATTTGTACATACAAGCTGGGGTACAGGCCAGAGGCGTGGGGTGGCGAGAGGGTTCACCAGAGACAGAATGGGAAGCAGAACAGGCAGATCAGAAATACACTGCTGAGGGGAGCAGCAGGCGAGGCAGGAGAGGTCTGCTGCGCCATGTGGGATTCTCCCCGGCTGTGCTTCGAACTCGCATCGCCGCTGCCGATAGCTCCACAGCGCAGCGCTCAACTGCTGCGCTACCAGGGAGGCCCAAATATGTATCTATTTGTCCACATCTTGCTAGGATTTAGATCAACCTGGTAAGAACTGACACCTTGGCAACACTGAGTCTTCCCAGTCATGAACACTGATGACCTCTTCATATATTTACATCTTATTTCTTTCATCAGAGATTTATAGCTTTTATAGATTTTATACGTACTTTGATTTCCATCTAAGCATTTAATTTTTTGATGCTATTATAAATGGTATTGTTTTCAACTTCAAATTCTAATCGCTCATTGCCAGTATGTAAACTATTGATTGATTTTTGAATATTAACTTTGTATCTTGTGACTAGTATGTTTTTGTTAATTCTTTGGGATTGTCTAACAGATTTTTTTTTTGTTTGCCTTTTTAAAGATTTATTTTATTTTATTTTTTTTATTTATACATACAAGCTGGGGTACAGGCCAGAGGCGTGGGGACGACGAGAGGGTTCACCTAGAGACAGAGCGGGTAGCAGAACAGGCAGATCAGAAGTACACTGCCGAGGGGATCAGCGGGCAAGGCAGAAGAGGTCTGCCACGCCATGTGGATTCTCCCCGGCCGAGCGTCGAACTCGCGTCGCCGCTGCCGACAGCTCCACAGCGCAGCGCTAAACCACTGCGCCACCAGGGAGGCCCCCGGGATTGTCTAACAGATTATCATGAACAAAGACAATGTTAGTCTTTCCTTTCCATCCGTACATACATTTTTCTCCCTTTTCCATTGCATGCCCTCTTTTTGATCAGGAAATCCTCCCAGTTTCTGGTTTGGATGATACCGAATCTCTCCCTTGCCCCAACCTCACTCTTGTCAGTTCAGTGGGAAAGATGACATACCTCCTTTTGTTTACGCTACCTGAAACACGAACAGATGCTCCCTAACAACTTTGAGCTGGAAACCTTCATCCCCTGATTCATTTTAGACTTATTCCATCTCAGTCCTGGTCTTTTCCTTTTCTGCTTCATTGGACAAATTCATATGACATTTTTTATTAGTTCCTGTTCTTGATCTCAATGAAGTTTTCTCTTTAATGTCTCTTTAAATACACTTAATACACAGAAGATGTTTCTTACACCTTCATGGGTGTTAAACATATTCAGGCCATTTATAATGGAGGCTAAAACTACTAGGGGAAAGCCATGCCACGTCTTTTGGGAATTTCTACCTAAAACTGAAACTCTAAAATTCCACCAGTTCATAAACATTGTCAGCCTGTGGTCAGGAGAAAAATAAATTAAATTACATTGTGTTAGTTTTCACTCTCTCCTGAGTAAGTGGCAGAAAGGATATTCTGGCAGGCCTGCATAGAAGAATGATGTTAATCCTTAGAAAATTCTTTTATTTATTTGAATGGCTGAGTACCAGCTGATTTCTCTGTTGGATCTCTGTTAGAACAAGACAAGCTACAAAATTCTGGATGCTGCTACAAGCTCAAAGAATCCACTCAAAACTGGGGCCTCCCTGGTGGCGCAGTGGTTAAGCGCTGCGCTTTGGAGCTGTTGGCAGCAACGATGCAAGTTCGATGCCCGGCCAGGGAGATTCCCACATGGTGCAGCAGACCTCTCCTGCTGCGCCCGCTGCTCCCCTCAGCAGTGTGTTTCCGTCAATCTGCCTGTTCTGCTCCTTACTCTGTCCTAGTGAACCCTCTCGCCACCCCACGCCTCTGGTCTGTACCCTAGCTTGTATGCATAAATAAATAAATTAAAAAAAAAAAGAATCCACTCAAAACTAAAGGGAAATGACACCAAAATGTGTTTATTTTACACAGCAAGGACAACAAGGAAATTCAGGTACTGAGTCACTAGGGAAAATAAACACACACATGAAAACAACAAAAATCCAAAGTTACTTTCATTTCTCAATGTTAACCTTGTATCTTAGAAAGTGGATTCTTTTCTTCCTTGGTTTTACGCTGCACTCATATTAGTGTACAATCACAAACTTATCTTTCATAAGATTCAGTACTGATGAAGCGCCCCTATTCATCATTTAGTGCTAAATATCCCTAAAACAATAATATGTTACCAGAAATAAGACATAATGTATTAAGATCAAAAGGGTCTTAGTCTTGCTCAGAGGGTAGCTACTTAAAACAAAACCCAAATAGATAGCATGTCCTTCCTCAGTGTCACACCCAGAGAGCAGCTTGCTGCTGGTATCACCAATCTTCTTTCTTTTCATTAAGCAGTGACACAGTGAGTATTTGGATACTGTTTATGTCACAAATGGTTATAACAAAAGAAGTACTGCTGCCATGGAAACCTACCTGATGGCCTTTGTGATGAGCTCTTTGACACCTGAATACAAGCAAACTCCACACAATAAAGGGGCGCTGAGTGCTCTATGCAAGAGCACTGATTATCAACTTTAATGAATGCCTTGAACATTGCAATCTGAGTTTGCATTATTCTTGTCCAACCTCATTATTAGATAAGCACAGGGGAACGTTTGTTAAGATATACCTTGGATTGCAAAGCTAGAGTCAATTTAAGAGCATCTCACACTATTTGTCTTTTGTAAAATCAAGCAACATAGTTTAGAGATTCATGCACTTAGACATAAACTATTAAAAGCAAGCTAAGAAGCTGAATCATTGCCAGGTACATTTCAATAGATCAACCTCACTTAATTTGTATGTCAGATATTTCGTCCTCTACACAGTATTTTCTTCAAAGGAAAATCCATTCAAAGGTTTAAGTGTAGAATGTTTTAGATGTGTGAGTATGTTAAAGGAGGTTTTATTTGGTTAAATTCAGGTGATATTCTTTATAATTCAATGTTATTAAAATTATTCCATAATTTAATAATTTGGGGGATTGTACATTGTCAATTTTTTTTCTTTTTAAAGCATGTTATTTTTTTTCTGAGTTAACATTGGTTTACAACACTGTATATGATTTAGGGGGTATAGTTCATAACTCTTTTGACTTATATTATTACCACAGCACACCTACCACCAAAGCACCACTGAATGTCTCAGGTCACACTCTGCTGGGCAGTATAGACCTAGGTGAGGTGTCACTTACACAGTTCCTACCTGCTCCATGTCATCCTATCTCTGGACCCTGCAGAGTCTAGAATAGCTGAGGATATTCCTAAAGATATTAGAAAAATATATTACAGCTTCACAATGATATCAAGGAAGACAATTATACATGACATCAAAAGAGGTGGTGCTGCCCTACTGAGGGTGTCCAGCAAGACCTACCTTTGCTCACTATACTCCTGGGAGAAGAGAACTGAACTCCCTGATGTCAGCTGAATATGTCTAGCAAGAAAAGTATCTTGGATCCAAGCTCTTCCTAGCTATCCTTCTTGGGTATGGAGAGCACTTTCAATCCAACCATATGAGGTGATGAAATATTGGAAAGGACTTATATGCCAATATAACATCCACCATCTGGTCTGGTGGTACAACCAGATAGACTGTAATTATTGACTTTACAACACAAATAGATGCCACAGTCCTGGACCCAACCACGATGAAAACTAAGATATTGTTCTTTCAAGTTATTCTGTTGACCTTCCAGCAAATGTGGATTAACAAGCAGGATTCTAATGAGTTTGGCTTGTCCGTTGTTCACTATGAATATTTTAAAATTGGCTAGTGGCAGATACACTACACTTTTTCAATGAGTTAGTTCGTAAGTGCAAGTTCGCCCTGGCAGAAACAGACATTTCTGTTAGACACATCTACCTGGAATATGCTTTTAAAAAGTGATGAGTTTTTATCTGATAGGCAGGCAAAAACAACCATTTCTAATTCCTCATAATACATTTTCTGCAACTGTATATAAATTTGTTTTAAAGTTTCGAACATTCGGTTGGGACTTGGACTGATGTGATGGCTCTTTGACACTTTCTCGTGGCTGTTCACTCCCCTGGGCTTGATTAGATTTGAAGAGAATACTAATGATAATTCCTAGGTTCCTTTAGAGGCTGTGAAGAATTTATGAATGAATTGTCACTTCTTTCTTGCAGTGTTCCAGCAGAGCTGGAGACAGTTAATCCAAGCCTTTGAACTCCATTTTCTTTCTTATCCAATGTTTCCCCAGCAGAATATCATGGTGTTAAATTACTCACTATAGTCACAAAACAATTTGAATTTGTACCTGTAAATTTATGCATTGTTTTAATTTATGTAACATTTTTGTACGTAATTCTCAGTTTTTAAGGATGACTTACACATCTTGTTTTCCTACTGTCATGTGAGAATATCACAGCCCAAGGACACGGTGGTAGAAGGGAAAATAAAAGTGCTACCAAAGAAGGGAAAAAAAACAACCCCAAACTGGGAAAAACAAACTATTGAAGAGTTTTAAGAGAAAGGATCGACAAAACCAGATTTGCATTTTAAAATACACTCTCTGGCCAAGTACTGGGCAGTGGGCGGGAGGCTGAGTAAGAGAGCTTGCTAAGGGGGTCTGAGCATTAGGGGTGAGCAGAAGAATGGGGACCGCCCAGAAGGCCCGGAGGAGCAGCCAGCCAGAGTTGGCATCACAGGGAATGGGCAAACCCATCAATCAAGCAAGCAGCAAATAAACGACCAGTCTTGTCTCTCTCTGAGCACAGCTGGGAAAGGGCCTCCCTGATTAAGAATCAATGATTTGATTGGGAGCACTGGAGGCTAATCCCCCCATCCCAAAGTCTTCAATGCCATCACATATGCAAGGTTCCCTTGGTTATGTGAGGTGACATATCACAGGTTATGGGTATTAGGACATGGGCATCTTTGGAGAGCATTGTTCTGTTTTCCACACCAAGGCTAAAAAAGCATTAACATTAAATTTAGATTCAGTCTAAATTATTTTTTATTTTTATTATTTTTTTTGGGTTTATTTATTTATACATACAGCTGGGGTACAGGCCAGAGGTGTGGAGTGGTGAGAGGCTTCACCAGAGACAGAGTGGGGAGCAGAACAGGCAGATCAGAAATACACTGCTGAGGGGAGCAGCGGGCAAGGCAGGAGAGGTCTGCCGCACCATGTGGGGCTCTCCCCGGCTGGGTGTCGAACTCGCATCGGGGCTGCCAACAGCTCCACAGCGCAGCGCTTAACCGCTGCGCCACCAGGGAGGCCCTCAGTCTAAATTAAACAGAAAACTCTGTTGACTCTGTCATCAAAATATTTCCAGAATCCTACTATTTCTCGCACTGCCATTTCTACCATGTTGGTTCAAGCAGCTTCATCTCCCAACTGACCCCAAATCCATTTGCAACAACAGAAGCCAAAGTGATCCTTAGAAAACATCTCAAATCATGTCAATTATCTGCTCAAAACCTTTTAGAGACTCTCAGTATCATTGCGAATTAAGGACACAGTACAGAAAGGTGGCCCGACCTGATTGTCCCTCCACCCGGGGGTCTGCTTCACTCTCCCCTTCTCTCTGCTCTAGCCCACGAGCCTCTGCTCTCCTTGAACACATTGGGATGACTGCTGGGGCCTTGAGTGGGAGGGGCTCTGCCCTGTCATTCTGCCTTCCACTCTAGTGGTCAGAGCAGACGGGCGGGCAAAGTCTGATTTGGGGTATCTATTCCCTGTCCAGGGGTACGGAAGGGGGGCTGGGGGAAAGATGACAACTGACTTTATTGTCCATGGTTATGTAAATGGTTGCCCTTGTTTTTCTGGCTAATTCCAACTTCGCAGTGATAAACATCATGAGGCTGGTGCTCACTGCTCACTCACTTTCACACGCGGTATCTATGTGTGAGGTTTGAGGGAGTCTCTAAGGGACTTCGCAGCAGAAGTTCCATGTACAGGCATTGGACTGGCTCCAGTTCAATGTTTTCAACACCCCTGATAGTTCATGCCACAGTTTCTTGTTGCTCGAAGAACCTTTCCCAGGGATTGACCTCTTAGATAGGCCACCATCAAGGCACCCAAGGCCAGCAACCTCCCTCACTGTCAAACCAGAGCCACTCATTTTTGCCACATACTATGATGGCATCATAGTCTGTTCCACAGATGCCCCTGCCAATGTCCTGCCACGTCCTTGTGGTGCTCTTTCCCTGGCTTAGGTGGGAGGTATAGGAAGGTTAAAAAGTCTGTTTCCTAAGTTACATCCCTGTCTCATCCCTGCTATTTGCCAGGGATTCTCTTGAAGTATCTTATTCTTGGCTAGAGACTACAAACACCTGTCCCTCTTCCTCTACCAAGCTGTAGAAGGATGTGGGGAAGTGGACATAACAAAGGGTGTGGACATGACAAGGGGTCTCTTACACTTTGGGGAAGTGTAAGCGAGCAGAGTTCTTGGATTGACCCTTATAAGACTCAAGAAAGGTGTAGCTCTTCAGCAGGTGAGGTGCTTAATGCGTTCCTCTTAGCTTGATTTCGGTCCTCCAATGCCAGGAATTCAGGAGAGTTTTTGCATATTTGTTCAGATAAAAAGGTCAAGAGGATAGGCAGTTAGGGTGGAGTGAAAAGCTCAAGTCTGATAGAGGAAAATGTCATGTCTGGTCAAAGAACAACTACATGTTGGCCAGCTTTGTTAACTGGGGAAGAAGCATCCAATTAAATAGGGATATTTTAATGTGGCCTGAAATACAATTTTGTTAGTGAAGTGCATGCAAGTTTTATGCTAAAAATTCATGGCTAAAAATTCTTTCCAAGATTTTTTGAGCTCACTCATTTTTGAGACTTATTTTTCTCATAAAATAATGTATGTTTATTAAGAAAATAATGCATGCTTTGGACAGAAAAGCTAAACTTGAGAAAATGCAGAAAAGTTTCTGTAAGAAAACAAAAAATGGGGCCTCCCTGGTGGTGCAACAGGTTAAGTGTAGCGCTATTAAGCGATCTAGAGCCACTGCAGCACGAGTTCTCCCAGCCAGGGAGATTCCCACATGGTGCAGCAGACCTCTCCCGCCTCGCCCGCCGCTCCCCTCAGCAGTGTTCCTTAGTCCATCTGCCTGTTCTGCTCCCCACTCTGTCTCTGGTGAATCCTCTCACCACCCCACACCTCTGGCCTACACTCCAGTTTGTATGCATAAATAAATAAATCTTTTTTTTTTTAAAAGAAAAAAAAATGGTCTGCAATTGCATGACTGAGGGATAATACAGTTTGGTGGGGACAGAATTCTGATTTAGTACCACTTAGGTTTACATCATAAAAGAAAGATCTCACTTCATCTTGATTTTACTTTTATTTTCTGGGTTGGAAAGTTGTACAGAGGACACAGGGGTAATGAGATTTGGAATATGGAATTTATCAAAAATCATTAGGGCCCCGAGAAAACAGAAAGCCTTATTTTGCTTTAAATAAGCTCAGTGTAGAGATAAGAAATATTTATCCATAAGAAGAAACTCCGAAGGCCCATTTGCTCTCCTTCACTAATGCAGCTGCTGAATGATCGATGTGTTTAGCGGTCAGCATGTTTCATGCATGGCCCCTGAGATTTCAGGCGTCTCTGACTGACTGAGAAACCACGTTGGGAGGGGCCATGCATAGGGGCAGAAGAAGTCACGTCAGGACAGGAGACACACTGATGAACTTTCTGGAATGTAAACTTCCTAGGACCTGGGGCTCTCAGGATGTAAAATTCCTAGCATCAACTCTTTCTGAGATGGAAAAGCAGAGCCCTGAAGGGCAGCAGTGTTTGGGGGAGACAGGACTTGAGGTGCTGGGGCCTGCGGTGCAGTCAAGGAACAGAGAGGCTCCCCGGAGGCCTTTCCCAGGTGGAGGGAGGATTTCTCATTTTGTCTAATTTGTCAACGAGAGGATGATGGCCATTGGCACCTGTGTTCTTCTTTTCCCCAATGTTCCCTCAAGATTTCCTGATGGTTCTTTTAAACTTAAACAAGCAAAAGTGATACTTTTATATTCTTTAGGGTGTTTTAGATTTTTCTTCTTTTTCTTTTTTTTAAGATTTATTTATTTATGTATACAAGCTGGGGTGTAGGCCAGAGGTGTGGGGAGTGAGAGGATTCACCAGAGACAGAGCATGGAGCAGAACAGGCAGATCGACTGAAATACACTGCTGAGGGGAGCAGTGGGTGAGACAGGAGAGGTCTGCTGCACTATGTGGGTAGCTCCCTGGCTGGGGATCGAACTTGTGCTGCAGTGGCTGCAGATAACTTCATAGTGCTGAGACTTAACCCATTGTGCCACCAGGGAGGCCTGTTTTCAGATTTTTAGAGTAAAGAGTTTGAGTTACAGAAAATGAGTAAAGGAAGGGAAAGGACTTAAGGCATCATAATTAAAATTTTCAAACTCATGATGACAGAACATGATGTGCTCTCGCTACTACTGTTGAAGGGCTTCTCAGAACTGAGACCCTATACAGAGACAGGCTCTTCTGTGTGCCAGGCACTGCGCTATGGACTCTGCATATAGAGATGGAGTGTCCCCTCTGTCCCACTTCAAAACCAAACCAGGGGACCTCCCTGGTGGTACAGGGGTTAAAGACACAGCGCTATCAAGCTATTGCCAGCCACTGAAGCATGAGTTCGATCCCCGGCCAGAGGCTAACCCACTTGGTACAGCAGACCTCTCCTGTCTTGCCCGCTGCTCCTCTTAGCAGTGTATGTGAGTAGATCCACCTGTTCTGCTCCCCACTCTGTCTCTGGTGAATACTCTCACCTCCTGCACCTCTGGCCTAGACCCCAGTTCTTGTATTCAAAAATAAATAAATCCTTAAAAAAACCAACCAAACAAAATAAACCCAAACTAAAAGCAAAAACTTGCTCTGAGTTCCTCTTCACAGTCAGCAGTGGAGAGAAGGACTCATATGCTCCTTGCAGTCCCACATCTGCCTGGCCCTATGTTCTGGTAACCACCCAGAGACTTTTTCTTGGGCAAGTCACATTATCTTTAGTTTCCTTATCTGTAAAATGGGCAAGATAATGTTTATCTCAAAGGTTGTTTAGGAAACAAAATAAGATATTTGAAAAGTACTTGGCACACTCTTAGAAGAATGGTATTCATTAGGATTCCTCTTAAACACTGTTGCTTTAGAAACCAAGGGAACCTCTGTGTGTTGTGTCCTCCATGAGGTAATAAGGATCATCTCATTTATCAGGGGAAATTCCGCAAATAGCATGTGGGTGGGGGATGGGCTCAGGAAAATTGAGTCTACCATTTAGGGACAGGGAGATGCTTCTGGCCCAGATATTTGGGGCGGATGGGGAGAGAAGTATGGTGGGCATGGAAGGACCCAGGATGCCATGCTTGAGGAGGACTTGAGATGGTAGGTTGGTAAATGGAGTCTCTGAGGGTGACTGGGGGAAAGTTTGGAATCCCTTGCTTTTTCAACTTTCCCTTTCCAAATCCAGAAAGAGAAGAAATTGAGATCAGGAGGGAGATGTTTGAGAAGGAGAACAAGCTGGAGTCAGAGGGAGGCAGACTGCCAGCCTGGCCAGCCTCCTCTGAGGTATAGAAAGATTCAGCTCAACTCTACTGAGGATTGCAAAGGAGATCCTATTTATTTCATAATTAACATGTGGTAAGAGGAATGCTTTCTCCCACTTTGGCATGAGCTCTGGAATGTCCAGTTACAGCCCTGGTATGCTCTCAAGAGATTTCATATCCCGAATCTTTTGCTGTTGTATCACTGGTACATCTGGAAGGGAGCAAAAGCCAGACCCTTTTTGATAACAATGAAAATCCTGGGATTCAAATAATGTGCCATGAGGTGAGGAGCGCTATTTAGCTCTTGGCAGAGCTATGAATGCCTGAGGCAGAACCCCAAAGGAAAAACCACTTCCAAAGCTTTCTCAGAACATATCTGAGAGAATTCGCTGGTTAACTCAAAGACATGTCCAAACAAGTGCAGGTTTGCTCAGCGAGTGGGCAGAACTGGCAAGCCTCACTTGGCATGAAGATAGAGGAGCAATGCTTCATTTTAATGAGGGGCCTTGGGAATCTGTCGTGGACACTACATGGCATTTCCCATGTGTCTCCTTGGAAGGTGGACTGATTGCACCCCAGCGGAAGGAAAGGACACTGGAAATTACACAGTTCCTGTAATCTTGGGACTTTACAAAATTCAGACAACTTAATGACATATAAATGAAATCATAGAAATACCCCCGGAGTTCCCAGAGTAAAACATTTTCCTTCCCACAGGTAAGAAATAAGAGTGCAGGGACCTCCCTGGTGGCACAATGTGTTAAGCGCAGCTCCGTGGAGCTGTAGGTAGCTGCAAGGCGTGAGTTCGATGCCTGGCCGGGTAGATTCTCACATGGCGTGGCAGATCTCTCCTGCCTCACTGGCTGCTCCCCTCAGCTGTGTATTTCAGTCTATCTGCCTGTTCTGCTCCCTACTCTGTCTCTGGTGAACCCTCTCACCGCCCCACACCTCTGGCCTACACCCCAGCTTGTATGCATAAATAAATAATCTTAAAAGAAAAAAAGAAAGAAGAGTGCAAAGTAATCACACTGTATTTGTAGAGGGGAGGGAAGTAATGGGATTTGATTTTGAAACTATTGTAATACACGATTCCAGCTATGTTGTAACTCTGTAGTATCCCCGGAACTGAGCCAGCCAGCTTTGACTCTTCTGAAAGACAGAGTCATCTGAAACTCAAGTTCATGTGCACTAAGCACACACATTCATTTTAAAGACATAATTTCACAGTCACATCTCACCTGTGAGCCCTGATGATTTGGACCTTTTCTATCAGAGAAAGTTAATACGTAACATTTTAGGTGGTGGGGGGGGGGTGAGGAAGGGAACCTAGAAAGTGACCAGGAAAACACACATCTCCTGTCCTTGTGAACAGTGTTTCACTGAGATGAAGTGACAGAGGAAATGAACGTGACCGCACGTTTGTTCCTACGATCCAGTCATGGGGTGACTTGCTAGATGCAAATTCTCTTTCTTCTCAGGTCTGAGGCACTACAGGTGAACCATCACGCAAACTCTGTGAAGTGCTGTATACTGACCTTTATTTTCTATTTCTGGGCTGGCTAAAGCAAAATGCTCTGTGGAGACAGGGCGTCCCCAGCACACTAGGGTTTTGGCGGGATTGAGTGCAGTTCAGGGTGTTTGGAAGAAAGTTACCCAGTTCTCAGGCTGAAAGGAGGGGACGGTGGCCCAGAAGCCAGGACAAGAGAGTAGCAAGAGGCAGATGTTCTTCAGGGAGGGACCTCTTCTGTGTGTGCTAATATATCAAAGAGTACTTGGAATAATAAAGAGAAATGAGAAATCCTTTCTCTTAAGATAAATAGTTTTGAAAGGTGAAAACTTGGTAACAACTGAAACTAATGTGAAACTCATCAGGCAAAATCCCTTCTTATCAGATAAATCTGGCACCTCATATATAGGACTTATTCGTGCCCAATAGACCAAGTGGAAATTTCTTATGATTTATTTGCTCCAGTTTTTAAAAAACAAAATCATTAAATGCATTTTAGACACAAGAGCTAATTCTGGAATAGGTCCTAGTCTGAATCAGGAAAATGCACATTTTCATTTGTTTCCTATGAGGATTAAAGTCACACTCCTTGAAGAGAGCTCGTTTCTTCTGTCCTCAATTCGTTTGCTGCGACTCCCCCACTCCCCAACAAAAGCAACAACAACAAAAAAAATCCCAAGCAGAAAGCCCTTAAGCTATAAAATTTATGTCCAAGAAAAACATTTAGTTTGAAAAAGAGTTGAAAAATGTAGCCTTGGAAGAACCACTGCTTACATGGGATTGTTCAACAAATTCCTGTTGTGTGAGGTTTGGCATATACTTTCTAAAAATATAAGCATCTGGGGAAATGAGACAAAGCCCAGGTCTTGGACCAAATGAGGCACGCAGTGTGAATCTGTTAGTGATTATATCCATAATGAAATATGTGCCCAAATTTAGCAGCGCAAAACTTAATACAATAGGGAAGCAGCAGGCAGCGTCCTTACCATAATATATAGCCCACGGAGAAGGTACATGTGGCGGCGAGTCCGCTGCTCCTGCTGGGATATGCATGGTGGGATGTCCTCATCTCGATTAATATAAAGGGCAGAACTGTCGTGTGCTGAAAAAGAATACAGACCAGGTGACACAGATTCTCATCGTCATCCCTTGAGAGTTGCTTTTGCTCCAATAGGAGGATGGATGGAGTCAATTCCTAGGAAATGGACCACAGCAGAAAGCAGCACAGTGTGTGTGTTGCCAAAGAAGTAGAATTGACAGTGAAAACATGCAGCACATCAGTTGCTCCATTAGCGGTTCCCTTCTATATCTTAATTTTTGAAGTTTTACTTTATATATGCTGCTTACAAGAAATTTTGGTACTATAGACAGACACCAAGCAAAAGTAATTGAAACATAAGAAAGGAATAAAAATAATCATGGTTAACATTTTGTTATACATCTTTCCACCTGTTTCCCTTGTTCACATTATTTATATATAGTTAAGTTCACACTGTGCATGAAATTTTTCTTTGGGTTGCAGTATGAGAATTTGTTTTTATAAATCTGCTATTTATTTTAATGAAGAACCATTATTTTACATCCTTGTTGATTTTTTCACAATATAGGATTTCTCTCCTCAGGAGTATAAGAAATTTTGATATGTCATTTTAGAAACCCTTCTAAAATATCAATCCAAGACCATAACTGCTTAAAAATCCATTTTTTGAAGGTACCAAAATTTATTTAAGTGGTTCCTATTCTTGGACACTAATTAGTAAAAGATTTTTAATTTTTCATTTATTAAAAATGTCATGTTGTCTTTTTAGAAGTCTTTGTCTGAATGTCTGAATGTTAAATTATTATTTTATTCTCAAAGGTTATGAAGATTTTATAATGATTGATACATAATACTAAACTAAGTGTGTGCCAGCAGAGGGTTAGGAAAAATATGCCAAGTTAATTTCCAGAAAAGTTCTGGCAGTTTGTAATAGCAATGCATGAATTTAGGTATGATGTTTGCAGCTGGGCTCCAAGAAGCTGGGGGAAACATTCCCGATGGGATTTTGGACACAGTAGTCATTCTAGGTACTCACATCAATGGCCAAGGATCAGGATGAAATTTCTCACCATATGGCAAGAAAGGAATGTCAAGTACTCTTGGTGTGAAATTTGCTGGACAGATTATAAGGGACAAAGAACTTCTTATGTAAAACTGGGTCAGGATATAGATTGCCTTCCATTATTGGAGAGTTTCCCAAAAGTAAGAAGATGGCAGAAATGAAAAGTGAACCATCGGCCAGTTTGAATCCTATGTAATACCTCCTCAGTGGCCGTGAAGGACTCTTGGTTCTGCACTTGCTGTATTGTTTGCATATTCAAGGGAAAGGCAGGGAATTTAATGTTATGATTTTAAACTCGAATGTGAAACTAGCAAAATAGAACCAGGTAGCAGGTAGGCCGTGGCAGGAAAAGACATTGGGGGGAGGGAGTATCAAGGTAAACATTGTGGAGCTGCTTATTGATTTTGTAAGAAATACTAGGAAAGTGGAAATTCTTTGCTTAAATGTTCTCTTCTGGACAAGAAAAACTTCTTCTGACTGTCAATGTATTAGTACTTAGAGTATTCCCAGAATATCAGGTGGGTGATTCCGCATTTGGGTAGCTTTATATTTATCTTTTGCCTCTGTTTTTCTTTTGAAACAGTTTTAATTAGCTCTGCAGGGAATCATATAAAATGTACCCATGTGCCAATACAGAGACAGTATATATTTTAAAAGCCTATTTTAGTGTTTTTTTTTTCCCACTAAAATCTAGTCACCTCAGAAGACACAGGCTTGGTATCTCACCAACAATTTGAGAAGCCTACAAAAACTTTCCAATGATGCAGTCATGCAAAATTTAAATATATAGCTAGCAATGTGGCCAAAATATCGAATCTTACATAGAAGAAAAATCCCTGTTCATCAAATGTTCACACAGAAGATAACAATGATGGCCGGTGTGACAGAATGATGCCGATGTAATTTCTGACTTGTCAATATTTAAAAATGTCTGAAATCTACCTCTTCACAGAGTAGACAATCATCTTTTTTTAAAATAAAGTTATATAAGTCCAAATAACTAATGTGAATGCTCTTAATCATTCAGTAATCACCATTTCACTTAGCTTACTTGCTGATTATCACATACGATATCTGGAAGAGTTAGGATGTAATTCTCTGATGTCAGGCAGAAAATCTCTTTGAAAAATGATCTTTCTAGATCACTTCATCATTGGCATCATCACCATTAAAAAGGAACTACTTGTTCCTTCAGGGACATAACCACTGACAAGATTTTTTTGTGGCTAGCTGTGCCTGTGTTAGCTTGGCCAATGGCAAATCTCAGAAGGGTAACAGCTTACCACTCAGAATTTTCAAGCACTAAAGAATATAGATCTCCCTCTGTAAACATTCATAATATAAGTTATGTTTAGTGACAAACAGTACATATTATCAACCATAAAATAATGTGAAATCTTTATAACAGGTAATAAATATTGCCAGGCAGAAGGCTCAAGTTTTATAAACTAAAAAATTGGCAAAAATCTGTGAATTGTCCACTGAATCTCTAAGTAATCATCAACTTTTAGTTGTAACTCAAAATCTGTGGCAGCGAGAAGGACCATCCTTTTAGAACTACAGGTATAAGAAAGCCAGATCTTACCCACGCCCCAGGCAGCACCGCTTCAATGACTTAAGAATCAGGGAGGACACATTCAGCTCCATTCAAGACCATTAGCTACACAAAGATAGGCATTGTACGTTTTGTTCACTATGGTATTTGTAGCACTTAGAAAAGAGCCTTGCCCATAGGAGGTGCCCAATAAGTATTAGTGGAGAAAACTTAATCTTCAAAACAACATCTTAAGGAGGAATTATCAATTCATTCTGCAGATGTGGTAGCACAGACTCAGAAAAGTAATTATCTTGTCCCAGATCACAGAGTTAGTAAGTCTGGGGATAGAATTCAAGACCAGTTCTGCCAGTCTCCAAACCACAAGCACTGCTTTCTATATTCATATTTTATCTTTAAGAGATAGCAGAATTCAATATTCTTAGGTTCAATAAACGTGTGGGAATGCATGACTTACATTGGCCCTTAGCAGACCTGAGCTGTGTTTTTGGTTGAGCATTAAAATAAACAAAAAGGTCTTCACTGGCATTTTGCCCATGGTGTTCTTTCCTGTGGCACAGAATCATGCTGAATAACAATAAACAATACAAACAGCTTGCATGAAATCAGAATCTTTCAATGGGGCAATGATAGTGGAAGATGGACGGTGGCCCTTTTGGGTTTCAGTTAAAGAGACCAAAGTGGACTTTCTTGGTTGTTCACATTTGGGTTCATATGGTAGTCACCAGTCGCTACAGCCATGTCACCTAAGTTATACCCCAATGCTGTAAACCTGAGGGGCATGGATGGCGAGTTGGTGCTCCATTTGCCCTGGTCCCTAAAATGGGACCTCTGGGTCTGTCTCCAAAAAAAGGTTGGTGACTGAAAGGGTCTCAGGATTATAGAGAAAGTGATCATCCAGAAAAGACAAGTCCCCATTTACTGGTATCTTTTGCCTCTACTCCATCATATAAATAGACTTTGGATAAACAAAGAAGATCAAGCCTGGTCATCAGAGAGGATACTTAAGAATTGTCTTGGGCTGTTTTCTACAGAACATTGTGAATAGATCAGTTGTTCTGAAGCTGAGTTGCTGAGATTTGACTTGTTTTCTAAGTGCTAAGTAGGATGAAGGGCTGACAGCCCAAGGAGTAAATCCTTGATCTGCTCTATAAAGCACCCTAGAAAGAACTTGCCTAAGCTATAAGTAGTTATCTTATCCCACCCCAATCTTTCATTGCTCCTAATTTTAATGAGATTATATTTGGAAGGCTGTGTTCAAAAAGAGAAACTCAAATCCATTTTGGGCTTTTTGCATCCTGTGTTTTTCTTAATGGGGTGTATGTGTTTGTTGGGGGGGGAGTTCCCTTTATGGAGCAGTGATTATAGCCTTGAATTGACCAGCATCCCAGAGCAAAGGTCTACCTGCAGGGGGGCCCACCAGGTGGTATGGCTTCTGCACAGAACCTCTCAGAGGGGAACAAAGGGCTGAATTTGAGGAGGATCCATGATTTGATTGTGATGTGAAGGCTCTGAAGCCGATGGGATAAGAAAAAGGCTTTTGGAGAAGAGGCTGAATGGAAGAAAGTGGTGTAGTTAAGGTGAAAGATTAGGAAGCAACAACTGGGATGTAGTTCTGACTGGCCCCTCCTCACTGTAAGACTCCAGGCAGATTCTTATATATTGGTGAACTCAGCATTATTCTTTGTAAAATGAGGGGGTTGCATCTCCAGCTCTGCCGTGAAGAATTAATGATTTAGTTTTTCTATATTACGTACCGGGTGCCACCAATGCATTAATAGTAGGCAGTGTTCAGTACCCAACATACATTTAAGGGCCCATGAACATGTTTTAATTTTTTTCAAAATCAGAGGAAAAAAATGAACTTTTAGAATTAAAGATTAGATTAACCTTTATACCAACACAATCATGAAACAGAATGAAAATACATATTATATAGTTGTATTCTTTATATTATATAATTTATATATACAGTGTAGAGTGCACATATATAGTACATATGCTTGATTTTATGACTATGTTGGCATGCATACACATAGTATATACTATAGATGAATATGTATAGAACCTAAAATATACATACAGTGTATATATACAAACACTATACTATATATAACCCATGTACATAAGTACATATATACACTATATACTATATACTGTATACATTATATGTATCAATACAGTTATCAAACAAAAATATAAATTATATATAGTACGAAACTGTATATTAATTAGTATTTAAATACTATGTAAATTATACACTGCATAATATTTTATGACTGCATTGATATATATAGTATATATAAGTATATACCACTGAACACATAGATGTTACATGCACAGTGTGTGTATACTTGGTAGGGGCCCACAAATGCAAAATGCCTTGGGATTTAGAAAAGTTCTAATGCAATGTTGTGTCACATGTTTCCTGATCTTTAAAATATAGATGTATTTTTTTCTTACTCAGTTCACATTTTTTACTTAAAGAAATGTATTTAAAAGAAAACTGTATGAAAAAACTTATAAATGGAATATTCTTGTCCTAAATTGATCTTAATAAATGTTCGCTATACGTTTGCTTGATAAAGACTTTGACTCCGAGGCTGCTCTATCTGGGTTAAATTAGGGAAGTCAGTAAGTATTAGAAGGGCATTAAAGACATACTAGTGTGAAACAGAGATTCTCCTAACAGAATCAGCAGGATTGAAAGATAATTGAGATGGAATTACCTTTCCACTAGGTGAGTCAATGTTATTTAATGCTAGGTCCCTGTGCCACATAAATCATCTGGCACACCCCCAGAGAGACACAGCACGTGCACCGGAACAGATCACCTATAAGCTGTAGCTCTACCTTCTAACTGCTAAATTATTTGATTTATGAACAGATGTTTTGCCAGAAAAATGCAGAAATGGATGAGGAGGCAGTTTAGGTATTGAGCGAGGAATTTAACAGTCTTCAATAGAATTAAAGACATGGGTTTATACTATCCAAGAAGGATTTGGATTTGCTACTGGAAAACCATTTACATGATCTGTGGTGCAAATAAGTAGCCTATAAACTAAAAGGAGGTTTTAGAATAACCTTTGCTGTGGAAATGACTAGAAGGATAAAACCATGCTGTGTGACAGTATGAATTCGGGAAAGGAGGATGGATGAATCTGGGGACTGCTTAAGATTATTTCAGAGTACTAGAATCTACATTTGGAATCAGAGTTTACAATACAAGAAGTTATAAACAACACTTGAAGATGATGTTCCACTACCATTTCTCTGGTCTTCTCTCAAAAATATTTTGCATATGCGAGCACCACTCCCATATCATATGAACCCCAGATTAAAAAAAAAAAAAGTTCCTTCCTGGACGCAAAATCCATTTTTGAATGTGTGCCAGAATAGCTACTGCCTCCCTGGTAATAAGAGCAGAGAGCCCAGGGCTCACTCATGTGCTCTGTAGGGCACAGGCAGACTTCGGGGAATGTTCTCAAAGTAATGTGTGTATCCGCTCACCAGGCGAGCTTGCTAAAAACGAGAGTGACGGGGATAACTCCTGTGGTGTCTAGTTTCTTGGTCATGGAAGAGTGCCCTTGGTCAGGGGGTAGCTATGTGTTCTTGCCTTCATTTTTGTCAGGATACCTAAGTTTTCTTATACCCCTAAAACAACTTTTCATCATAAATAGAAAGTTGAATGAGAGCTCTGTGTGTGTGTGTGTTCGTGTCACTCTTCATTTTTGTGGGCCCCCAGGCTGCAGGCAAAGCAAAAGATGGAGCAGACTTGCCTGGAGAATGGGGTGAGTATGTGTCCCTATGATATCCCCAATAAAAAGAATATGGACACAAAGTCGTATCCTCCAAATCGTAACTTGAATATTTTGTTTGCTTGTTTCTAACCTTCCACTCCATGTGCCATCACTTCTAGAGTAAAAGAAGATTTTAAAAATAATTTTTTTTCTGTAATAAAGCAAGAAGGAATTTCCAAGTTTGACGATAAAGCTTATTGTACTAAACGAGATTTAAAATGATAGGAACAGGGCCATCAGAAAGACTAGCAAAAATCACAAAGTGCTGATTGACCCTGTGACAGGCTAATGGATTTCCAAATAAGTCAAAAGTTTGCTGAACACAGAAAAGCAGCATTGGGGCGGGGGCTGGGGGGGGGGCATTGCAGAACAGGTGACACTTCCCGTGGGTTGGCTAAATGTCCTGTGTGGCTTCGAGTAGAGGAAGATGACATCCCGCAGCTTGGAAACAAAGTTGATGCCAGTTCCAAAAAACTTCATTTTTCATTCTGAAAACCTGACCAAATACTCTACCACCAAAACCGATAATTTTTAATTTTACATAATGGTCAGCTTAAATCTGTTGCCTCCCCCCACCCCCTTCATAGTAGATATTTCAGTGCTTTGAATGAAAATACCCACTGGAATTTCCCTTTCTCCAGAAGTCAAAGGATCTTCCCCTCCCTTGGTCTCCCTCTTCTGAAGGCTGGCAGTGACTGTGCAGCGTGTCACAGAATCTCTCCAGAAACATCTGGAGCCTTCCATAGTGCCTTTGTGAGGAGGTGGAGAAGCCCTTCCTGCTGGCTCTTCCTCAGTCTCAGCTGCCCTCACACAGATCTCCCGGAATTGGGTTAGAAGTGTGACCCAGTCAGAAACTTAGATCCAGGTGGAACCAATGATTGACTGCCAGTACCTTCCAGGCGCTTCCAGCGCTCTTCATGGGCTCAGTACTAAATTTGGGGTCCCTCCTGTTCGGACATTGGGTGAAATGGGTAAAGGCACAGCACAGAGGGGACTATTACCATCATAACACATGAAGGAGGAAGAGGAAGTCGGTTTGGACAGGTGAAGTAGGTTTAAACCAAATCGTGGAAGTTTTATATAAACTTTGTCCTCTAGGAAGCAGCCTAGGCTTAAACTTCTTCCATGGAGCTTAAGTTGTATGGTGGTAAGAGAAATGTACTGGATATCAACAGAAGAAAGGGCAGGCTCGAGACCTCTCTCCTTTCTTCCCTCTGTCCTTCTAGCTCTTTCCTCAGGCAGGGATTTGATTATCTTCATGATTTCTTTCTATGCCTTCCTTAGCCTCTCCCTCTTGCTTCCATTCTTCTGTAGACCCCTTATCTATACTCTCCCTTTTTTCTACTCTTTTATTTTACTAAATATCATTAATACTGAAAACACAGGGAAAAGAACAACAGCAAAAAGCTAGCTTTAACTTTGGCAAGTAGATATTTGATAGGTCAACCAATTGATGTGACTACTTTTATTCACCTGTGTTTCTGCTATTTCTTCCACAATTAATTTATGTGCACAAATGCTGTATAGTACTAAGAATAGCTACAATTTACTGAACTTCTAATCCATGCTCAGCTTTGCACTAGACATTTTCCATTAGTATTGTTACCAGAACCAAGCTGTCTTAGCAGTGGGAGCCAGCAGGAGTGGTGATGCCTCTTACCCCGCTGCTCTAAGTCAGTTGTGGCAGTTGCTCCAGCCCAGTAACTGCCGTTTTGAATGGACCAATCAGGTGCTAGGAGCTGATGGGTAGGTCCAATCAGCTCCAGGATTGAAAAATGGTCCAATCAGACTTGTGGATGTAAGCCAGGGACAGAGGGACCAGAGGGGGTAAAAAGAGGGAAAAAGAAGAAAAAAACAGGGCGTCCCCAGTGGTGCAGCAGTTAAGCGCTGCACTGTGGAGCTGTCAGCAGTGGCGACGCGAGTTCGATGCCCGGCTGGGGAGATTCCCACATGATGTGGCAGACCTCTCCTGCCTTGCCCGCTGCTCCCCTCAGCAGTATGTTTCCGTCGATCTGCCTGTTCTTCTCCCCACTCTGTCTCTGGTGAACCCTCTCACCGCCCCATGCCTCTAGCCTGTACCACAGCTTGTATGCATAAATAAATAAATCTTAAAAAAAAAAGAAAACAAAAGGGGAAGCCAGCCTCAGAGAGAGAAGGAGGACCCTGAAGAGAAGAACAGGAGAAGAAGATGACGACACCAGCCCTGAGGAGAATACAACGGTTCGACTCTGAAGAGAGAAGAAAGAAGTCCATTCCTGGCCTCCCAGGAAGAAAGAAGAAAAGAAGCATCCAACAGCCGCCCTCCGAAGAGGAAGAGAAGCTGGAGGACTCTGCAGAGACTGGGCTTCTAGTCCTGTCTCTGACGTTGCCTGAAAGGAGCCCCAGAGCCCATGGGCCTGGTGTCTCAAAGAGCTGTTTGTTGGTTTAACCCAACACCTCACAAAGAGCTACCATCCCCGATGCGTTCTGGGTGAGGTGGCCACCACTTGAGGATGCAGTGAGCTCTGTTTCCCCGTTTGTAAAATAAACTCTATGTTTGTTGTTGTTGTTCCTGTAGCCTGAAGTCTCTTGCAATTGTGCGCACAGGTCACTGTCTGACCTCATCAGGCGCTGTCCTTTGTTGTTTTTGGCCTTTTGGCCTTTTAGGGCTTTTTGGTGGCTCTTGCCTCAGACCCTGGGCAGTTATGCCCTGTCTGCCCCTGTTTCAGTTGGCGACCACGAAGGGACTGGACAACCCCGTCCACCCGTTTCAGTGGGCAACTCCGCTGGGACCTGGACACCCTGTGTCCGTCCCACCCACTTTCAGTTTCATATCTATTTCTCACAACAACCTTAATTTGTTATTTTCACCTTCATTTTATAAGTGATAAAATGAAGAACTGGAGGGATGAACTTGTCAGAGAATGAGTAAAATGTTCAGACTGCATTAGACCTCAGATGTACGTGACTCCAAAACTTGTTCTTTTGCCAAGTGAGAACACTGCTTCCCAAGCTCGCTGGTTTGTTCATTCCTTCGATAAAAACTGATTGTGCTCCTGCTCTGTGTGTTATACATATGATTACAGGTACTTAGACTACATCCCAGAACAGAGCAAAGATCCTTGCCCCCAAAGACTGTTCTTCTTGGGGATGCATTTCAATAATGCTAATACAAACTTGGAGTTGCTTCCTTCAGAAAGGACAATATTCACTAGGGTGGAATGAAGATTATACAAGATCCTATAATAAAGCCTACAGTACTTGCAAAGAATAACTGAAGCCATCTTGTGCTCCCTTTGCTCTCTTTTCCTAGGCCTACTACTCTCCTTAAAAGTGTTATGATGTTCCTGTGGGTCATCTGAATGTCTGAGATTTGGAGAACTGCCTACTTAGCTCTTCTGCCCATTTTTTTAACTGGGTTGTTTGTCTTTGTTGAGTTGTGTGAGCTCTTTGCAGATATTTGACTTCATATAGATGGCCAACAGCACATGCAAAATGTTCATCATCACTTGCCAAAAGGGAAATGCAAATCAAAACCACCAGGAGATGTAACCTCATACCTGTGAGAATGGCCTAGATCTTCCATAAGATCCAGAAATTGTACCCAAAGTAGCTACCCAAAGAACACAAAGATACAAATTCAAAAGGTAATGTGCACTCCTATGCATATTGCAGTGTTATTTATAATAGCCAATATATGGAAGCAACCTAAACTTCCCCTGTCCAAAAAATCACTAGATCAGGAAGATGTGGTCTACATACACAATGGAATACTACTCAATGATCAAAAAAGATAAACTCACGTAATAGTGGCAACATTTGTGGATGGAATGGGAAAGGATTAGGCTAACTGAAATAAGTCAGAAAGAGAAAGATAAATACGATATGGTGTCACTTCTACATGGAATATAGAGAAACCAAACAAAGCAAACAAAGACAAACTTTAAAATCAATCCTTGAAAGCTGATCACAGGTCTGAGGCATCCAAGAGGGAAAGGGAATGGTGAGGGACAGGGGAAGGGAGGAAAACAGAGGTGGGAGGATAATGGAGCTCCATGGGCTATGGTGGAGGACTATGGGCGCTCTGGTGGAGGGAGAGCTTTGTGATCACACCTGAGGGGAGAAGTCCTATACTGTCAAAATATTAACAAGGATATAAAACAATGGCATTTCATTAATAAAAATTAAAAAAATAAAGTATTTTGAAAGAATTAAAAAATATATCTTTCACTTGTATTCTTTTTTTTTATAAAAGATTTATTTATTTATACATACAAGCTCGTGTGTAGGCCAAAGATGTGGGGAGGTGAGAGGATTCACCAGAGACAGAGTGGGGAGCAGAAAAGGCACATTGATTTAAGTACACTGCTGAGGGGAGCAGCAGGTGAGACAGGAGAGGTCTGCTGTGCCATGTGGGAAGCTCTGGCTGGGGATCGAACTAGTGCTGCAATGGCTCTGGATAGCTTCATAGTGCTGTGACTTAACCCACTGCACCACCAGGGAGGCCCCCTATTTTGAAAGAATTTAAGAGGTGGGGTGAAGAGTGACAGAAAGGAGAGCAATGGGAGATATGGTAGAGGTTACAGGCAGGGAAAGGAAATTTAATCCAGTGTTCTTGTAGTCAGAACAAGTGAAAGCACTCCTAGAGATCATGACACATCGAGGAATTTAGGGAACGAGTAGAAAAAAATGAAAAACTAAAGTTAAAAAAGAAACTTAAAAAAAAGAAATTAGCATTTTAACACTAATCCCATGCTTTTCAAAAAACATTGGATATCCATAGAGTCTACTCATTAATGTATATCAGCCTTCTTCAGCATAAAGCTAGTCCTCTAAACAAACAATTCTGACCATTTGGTTCAGTTCCCTAAGACATCACTGTCTTCAAAAACAAAGTCTTATTTTCTTAGCATGGCCTTTAAAGGCCCAAACTATTGAAATCAACCTACTTTTTCTAGATAAATCTCATACCATTCTGTATTGGCAACAGTTACTGTTCCAACAAAAGGCCTTTATCTGTTCATGCTTTTGCTCATGACCGGAATATTCTGAAATTTGGGTCCTATTTTCTGATATATAATTATGCAAGGTCATCTTTGGTACCTCAAAGAATCACCCCTCATAGTCTTCTGCACCTTAGCATTAGACAGGGTCACTGTGACTAGCTCTGACTAGTGGCTATTACTTCCAGAAGGGCTGTGGACAGCTTTTGACCAATGCATTCAAAAGCTGTTGTGAAATCAACAGATAAACCAATGTAACCTCAATAAATAATTTTTAAAAACCCACAATGATTATAAAACAAACAAACAAACAACAAGACCTTCATGAATTCATATCCCTTTGCCAGAGGGACCTGGAGGCCTGTGTTGAAATGATGACGCTCCAAGATGAAGTAGCCTGGATCCTTACGTCACCACCTGGAAGGAAGCTGCTCTAGAAAATGAGCTGGACTAAAGCTAATGTTGTGAATTAAGAAAAATCTTGGTGGGATTAATCCACTGAGATTTCAGGGTTAATTTTTACCTTAGAATAAGCTAACTTATTCTGACTAGTATGCTATTCCATATTGTCAGCTTCACCCCAGAATGAATTAATTCCTCTTTTTGTGTTCCCAATATATGCCTAAACTAGGGCACTATATACGTTTATATATATATATTTGAAGTACATATGTGCACGTGCGTGCACACACACACACACACACACAGAGCCATAGTATAGGTAAGCAGCAGCTCCCATTATACATATATGTGTATATCTTATGTACACATATACATATATACACACATATAATGTTATGTTACTATGCCTTATAATGTAATAGCGAGCATGTAGGAAGGTGACCATGATGTGTGGGAACACTTCTTTAGGGAGAAGAGCTGAAACCTTACCACTGCATGCTCAGCTCCTTATGTAGGGCAGGGAAATTAATAGGCTCTCAATAAAATTTCATTCAAGGACCATGATACTATGATTTTCCCTTAAGTAAACCCAATTTCTCCATTAGTTTTATTACAAACCTGCAGTGTAATTGGAATAAAAGATAAGTTTCTGGGTGTAATACAAAAATACATATATACATTCATGTCGATGAGATAAAAATCGTGTAATTTTCTACTACACAAAGGAATAGGGGCTTCTTTGTCCCAAATCATATTCATATGGGACTAAGTTATGAACTAAAGCTGCATATTCACAAGATATATAAAGGCATTAATTCTGTGAAGTGAGAAAATAGCAACACATAAACATCGACTTTATCCTTTCATCACAGTTCTCTCTCACAGCATACAAGCAGGTTTCAATGGTCCGAAAGAGTCTTCAAATACAATAGATTCAAATGTTTTTAATTTGCCATTGTTTATGATAGAATAAATGTTATTCTGATTGATTGGCAAATGTCTACCAGCGGCAATAAGAGCAATTATGTTTGACATGGAGACATTATAAAATCTATAACCTAAACCTTTAAAGCCCGATTTGAAATGTCAAATTTGACTTATGAGAACCAGTTACAATCCTGCTTCATGCAAAAAGCATTAGGTTAATGCTGGAGCAAAGTACTGTTGCCAAGCATGCACTGGCATAATTAATCAGGGATATTTCAGAAACGAATCATTTCCAAGAGGTTATTGATTTACTGTCACGACACGTTTTTCTTATGGCTGCGATGGTGTTCTGGAGCTGGGATGCACTGGCATGCATTTTTCAGTGACTAAGCCTTGATCTGTCCTCCTGGATTCCTGCCATCCTGCATTGACATCTGCAAACACTCACATTTGACAGCCTCATGGCTGAGCGTGGTGGCTTCCAGGTTGATTAGGATTAGTGCAGAGGGGTTTTGGACTACTCTGACTGTAATCAAAAGCAGAGAGCTACAAGTCTCCAGAGTGGGACAAGCACCCTGCAAGTGACATCATATTAACAGAGAATGTGCATGTGCACACACACATATGCACACACCCATGTACACACAGATAAAAATACATCTATGCATACACACATACCCACATACCTGTGCATGCATACACAAATGCACATACACACTCATATACTTAAGGAATAGGAAAAATTTCAGTTTCAATCTTGAAGTGCATCTCTATTCTCTATCGAAGTAAAGCCAATCTCTTACAAAAGCACTATTTTAATATACATAAAGCAGCTATAACTTAGCTCTTTGTCAAGACTTCCTGATAGAGGGTAATAGTGTCAGAAGCAACCTTAAAGAAAGAAGTAGTTAAATGTTCTTCTCAAGACTGCAGAGGAAAGTCCAGGAGGAATGAAAATTTCACTCATGGTTCAAACATTTTCCTCCAGAGCCTCTTCATTTGGATTTGGACATTTTCAACACAAGGCAATATTGATGGTTGTAGAAGTGTGACTGGGCAGATAGTAGGTAGTGGTACAGAGAGGCCTCCAAGAAATGGAGGACATCTGTTACCCTGGGCACAGCACATCAAATTCAGTGCCCCTTTTAGGTCTTTGCTCAAGGCACATTCCTCTGCAATTGTGTTTCGCTTCGGCTGCACTAATGACTGTGCAGACAACTCTGAATCCATCAAATGGGGACTCTAGTGTCTGCTTAAGCTCTGCCCGCTCCACTGAGGCAGAGAGGAGGCAGGGCCAAGGAGCTGTTCACCATTGTCTGGCTACATAATTTCCAGCCAACTGGAAACCTTCTGGACCTCAGGCTCCACAGGAATCCTTTTCAAGTCCTGGTAAATTGTTTCTACATCCTTGATGCTACATTTCTAAATGCAGTGTTTATATCTGCCCTTCCTTCCTCTCTTGCTGTGAAAAATTTCACTGTAAGTATAACATATACAGGAAAATACACAAATAAAAAGTGCCCAGAAGATGAATGTTCAAAGTGATCAGATCACAGGAGACTGTGTGTGACATGTCCCTTAGCAGGTGCACTCACTTCTCTCCTTGTCCACAATGACCACTGCTCTGATTTTGAATGTCTCATATTAGTTTTGTCTGACTTTGAAATTCATATAAATGGACTTATTCAGCATGTGTTTTTTGTGTCTGTGCATCTAGCTGTTTCTGCTCAGTATTATGTTGGTGAGATTCATCCACGTTGAGGAGTTATAGGTTTCCATTCGACTGTTGATGGCTTCATGCCTCTTTCCAGCTAGTTTGTTTATGAAACATGCTGCTATAAACATCCTTGTGCATTCTTTGGGTGCACACATATCTATACTCTTCTTGGGTATATACGGAGAAGAGGAACTGCAGGGTGTGATGGGGGCATAGCGTTTTAATGTGGAGGAATTTTCCAAAGTGATTATAACAAGTTACATTCCCATCAACAGGTTCCACTTATGCCAACTCCATGTCAACCCTTGGTATTGTCTGGTTTCTTCATTTCTGTCACTCTTATGCTTATCCTTTAAATTGCAGTGCTATGTTTCTGACTTATATCACCATGGGACACAAATTACCTACAATGCCATGGTGTTGCAAGTGAGGTTCCCTGGGGAGCAGACTCTGAGATGGAAATCTGTATGCAGAAGTTTAATTAGGGAGTTTCGGAGGATCAGACGTATCAGGGGAAAAGAAAAAATGTGATACGGCAGAGGGAGAAGTGAGCCTGTGATATGATCTCAGCAAAGGCCACTGCGACCCCACCAGGCGCTGGGCTGGCCCTTCAGAGTTGTTCCTAAGTGGGAAAAAGGGGCTGGGTCTTGATACTTAGTATGCACCAATTATGGGACTGTCTTGCAGAAGGGGACCTTGATACTTAGTATGCACCAGTTATGTCGGCTGTCTTGCAGAAGGGGACCTGACCTTTAGCAGATCAGCTTTTCTCAGATGAGGGCACTTCAGATGAATTCTTGGAGGGGCACTTGGATCCGAGAGTTGGGGAAGTAAATCCTTTGGTCCCCCAAGAAGACCTTGTGGTACATCACAACCTCCACCGAACATGAATGCTCTTTGTTCAAGTGGCATTTCCCTGCAGGTTGCATGTCTTGGCTACATAGTGAGCAGGGCAGGAAACTGTAATTCACTGAGGGGAAACCTACAAGGATGGGGTTTGATCATCTGCAATTTACTACCTGGCTGTGACAGCATGTACATTGGCCTTTACTTTATCTAGTGTTTTCAGGAGACAAGAAAAAATATATAGTAAATTCCTCATTACTGCCTAACTTGGGATTTATAAAGTCAACTACTACAATTTTATGCAGGGTCATGCATGACTAACAAGGCTCCTTGACAAGTAACTGGGTTTCTTATAAAACCAGGGCATAGCTGACATTAAATGCTCTTTAAAACCCATTCTTAATTTGTAGCCACTCAGCACTTTAGTCAGATGAATAAGGCACATGCTGGACCATCTAGTTTGGGTCACTGTGGATCTGGGGTTCTAGGAAATACTGACAATCACACAAATGAGGTAAAATTCCCTTCTGAGACCACATCTGGTAGGTGTGACTGGAGGGAGAAATCGCTTCAGGGTCCTTATCTAGGTCACACAACTGCCCTCTGGTTTTATTTTTCCTTTTGGCCTTTTGTTTTGTTATTTTCAACCACAGAACGATATTCTAAATGACTTTATTTCCCACGCTGTACATATTAAGTCATAATCCTCCCCATTTTAATATAGTGAATCAAAGACATATTTTGGCCAGTTTCAGATCAGTATGAGATCAACGGTATTACTAGCCCACGCTCATGGTGTTCAGCCAAATCAAAGAAACCCGACATTTTCATTAGCCTCTGCAGCCTAATCCTATTTTTGTAAGCTTAAACACAGCCTGTGGACTCTTCCCCACAATTACTTTTGCTGACTCCTAAGAGTCAGGTCCCCATCTGCAAATATCTTAGGTAAACAGAAAAATCCCCAGTGAATACAATGATGAATGGAATTTATGTGTCTTCACCAGGAGACTTCCTCACTAGAGGAGATTGGACCTTTGAGGGTTGTTGATCAGCTCTTCTCTTTAGGTTGACTCCTTTTGCCAGCCAACTGATCTCCTGACCCAACATTCTTGGTAGTCATGAACCCCAGCTTTCTGTGAGTCCCCAAGAATGAATGAGGATGAGGTTAGAACTTATTTGAAACATTGAGAACCTTTTGTGTTTCAAGAATCAGAGAAGATGGAGGTAGAAAAGATGGGAGAAAGAGTGTTGAAAGGATAGAAAATGAGGAATGTTATGGATTGCGTGAACACGTCCTGGAATACTAGGGCTAGGAACAAAGGAAGCTGTGGGTTATGAAAAGCTGTGTGCTGGGCTAGCTAAAGTAACTATCCAAGAGTGGCTTGCAGAAGTGTAACAGTCTAGAAGCATAAAACAATACATGTTTTTAATAGTTTGTGAATGTGATAGAAGAATGAAGGGTTGGTAGGAAAAGCTAGGGGGCAATGAGAATATCCGGTGTCCTTAGAGTTAAGACGTAGCCTTGGAGGGCCCTTTGGGGTTTGTCAAGGAGAAGCAACACAACTTCCAGCATTTGAACAAAGATGTTGGGTCCTTCAGACTCTTGAGCAGGAGGTGTTTTACAAATGTAGAGAGGAACAGGAAAGGGAAGGAGAGAGTAGCAGGACACCAGCAAGGGCTGAAGTTGCTTTTCTGAGTCATGCGTCTATTCTTTGAGTTCTGTAGCTTTGCTTAAGATGGTTCTTGAATATTTTACAATTTTGGATAAGTTCTGAACAGATCATCTCAGTTGATTTTGGTTTAATATCCTGCAGTGAATGGACAGGAACAATCTCATTCCCATTTCCTTTTAATTCGTTATCTATAAAGCCTACTGCTAAGCAGGATTCTAAACCAGAGTTATCAAGAGAAATGTCACTGAACACTATCTGGATGTCGTGGTGTGGGACAACCTAGTGGTTCAGCCAATGACATGTGCTGTGTGAGGAGCAGTAATTTGGTGCTGGAGAGCTGGAAAGGACAGACACGCTGCATTCGCAGAGAGTAGGTACTGAACACATTTTTGTGGGATGAGGGCCTGGGTGGGAATTCCACAGAAGCACTGTGGATGCTGAAGGCATGACTGGGTTACTTTTTGTCATTCTGAGTTCACAGAGAGTATGGGGGTGCTAAGGTCTCTCTATAAGGGTCTTTCTCAAAAAGTTTCTCCTCTGAGTGAGGTATATTGTGTTGGCGCTTGCCAAACTTAAATTGCATCCATGTTAAAGAGGAAAGAGGGCTTTAGCACATTCCTTTGGGGAATGGAAACAATTTATTTTGTTTGTTTCTAATGGAGAGGGTTAGCTCCAAAATCTCATTGTGAGGTCTGAGAATCTGGGCTGAGGACTGCCAGGCAGCCAGACAGGGAGAGAGGGACCAAGAGACAGGCTGAGAGTCACTGGGACCTTTTCAAGTGATCGAGACAGCAGGAGCAGCCAGTGACAAAAGCAACATGTAAAGTAATGTGTGAAGTTAGGTCAGGGAGAAATATTTATTTAAATAATATATGGGCAGTTGTGTCTCATGATTCTTTCCTTTTTTCTTAAAATTGTTGGGTTTTGTTTTAAAATTAAAGTCTTCCTCTGCTGCTTAACACAACCAACTAGTAACTTTTGGATATGTGTGGCCAGGTAGCGTGGTTTCTGGATCTTCTTTTTTTTCTCTTTGATATTCAGAAAAGGAAACTGCCAGGCTTACCGTCCACCTCCCGTCAGAGGAAGGAAGTAGGAGAATAACTGCAAATGACCAGGGTCACTTTTACCAAGACTCAGATTCCTCACTGGATGATGAGAAACATAAGCACATAAGCACGATTTCCCATCCGCTGGTGTCCCCTGGAAGCTTATTTTATAATGTCACTGAAGCCCATCTGAAGGGTGGGCTTCATGTCCTAACAAGAGTGAGCGCTGTTACTGCAAAGCAGCAAGTCAGTAGACAGCCTCAAGGTTAACATGGGCAGCACAAATAACAAGGAAAATCATCATTCTGAGTTGCCAAGCCTGTAATAAGACTGCTGGTGTGTTCAGTGATATACTGTCTCTTTTTATTTTCAGCAGAGAGCAGTATGCTTTGGGTCTTTGAGATATTGTTTGATTGCTTTACAGAAACTAATCAATAACACACAGGTAAAGGCTTCTGCAGGGCGCATAAATCCTAGCATGGGGAGACCAGCTGTTGTGAGATTCTGGATTGGTGCCAAGTTCCAACTGGGGAGTCTCAAGGAAATGATCCTGAATCTAGGGCTTTGTTTAGATTTCAATGGAACATAATCGGGCGACATCTGGTCCCCCACCTTGTGCTGGCTGGGCTACACTTCCTCTGCCGTGGCTCTGGGCACCTCCTGCAGGGCATTCTGTGGGTGCCAAGCGCCAGTGCCCTGCCCGTCACCAGCTGCCAATCAGTTTTTCACAATGGGGGACAAAAAAAAAAGGACCATGGGGGCTTGAAGAAGCCTGCTGAACACGACTCATAAAAATGATCTTAAAATACAATTTGGGTCTCAGTGCTCCAATAGTTACTGGACACGAGACAAAAGAGAATTACAGAAATAACTTGGGGGGAAGAATAGCTAGCAGAAGGGAATGAGGATAAGTAGGAAATTAGCAGTGTGGGGCACAGGTAATGGAAGGCAAAGAAAGGGCGAAAGAATTAATGAATAAAAACTCACAATAAACATGGTAATATGTGCACTCTTACTAATAAGCAGTTATATTCAAGCGAAAAACCATTCTCATATATTAAATTAGCAGATCTTTCTTTTAAGGTAAGAATATTTAATGCTGCAATATTGAAGTGAAAAGCGCACAGTCCTGAACAATGAACAAAGAATACATTCAAACCACTATTTTAGTAACAAATTGACCTTATTATGAAGGGTCCCTAAACCCTTTCTCAGGGACTATACTCAAATTTCTATAACCCATGTTAGAGAAATAAAAATCAGCCTGAAAAAAACAAAATATATCTAAGATAAAAATGCATCTTTTTCACTTAGTAAAGAAAGCTATCTTCCCTACCGATTTATAATAACGAAATAAGAGAAATTATTGTAATGCTATACAATGAGGGAAAATCTTTTAAACTAAGATATATCCATTTAGTGGAATATTATACAGCCATTAAAAGACATGAAGGAAAATATAAAAATTATTGAATGTCAAAGAACTACTGTATCAAAGTATACTTTGTATCAAAGAAGATTGATATTTCATGTTGAGTTAAAAGATTTTGTTTGTAAAACAGTCTAAAAAGAACATATGATGATGTTAACAGTGCTTTCCTTTGAAGGACCATGAAGGATTATCTGTTCATTTTTCTACCTTTTGAACATTCTTTAACTTGCATTACTTTGTATCAAAGCTAAATTCATAAAAATGTTTTAAAATACATTAAAGAAAATGTGTACAGGAAAATAACAGAATATAGTGTTTTCTTGAAACACTATATATATGCGGCATTATTCACAATAGCAAAGGTATGGAAGCAACCCAGATGTCCAAAAATAGATGATTGGATCCAGAAGATGTGGTACATATACACAATGGAGTACTATTCAGCATGGAAAGAAGATAAACACATGCAATTTGCCGCAACATGGATGGAATTAGAGGGAATCATACTCAGTGAAATAAGCCAAAT
>PVIJ01002009.1:122705-175523 GCA_004024925.1 Scalopus aquaticus
CACTTATAACAGGACTATAGGGAGGCGGGGTGGGAGAGAGACACTCAGCGGTGGGGGAGGGGGGAGGGGAGGATAAGGGCACAAAATGGAAGAGAGGAGAATACAGGGGACCATGGAGATGGATCACGGGTGAATTGGTGGTGGGCTGCCCAAGGGGAATACAAAATGTAAAAGACACAAATAACAATAAAAAAAATAAAAAATAAAAAAAAAATGCATTGCATATAATGAAAATAGTAAGTTTCCCCGGGGGAATTTATTTTCTTAAGTCTTCTCTTAAATTAACTGCAATATGATTTTTACACAAGAAATATAACAGTGTAGGTGAAATGCTGCATGAATTAGCACCTACATGACCTTGAGGGGGTCAGGGAGTCTTCCTATACTTCCAGATAACACAGGGGTAACAACATATGTTGACTTAACCAGTTTGTGTGAAGAACAAGTGAGAAAGCAAATATAACAGCCCTGTAACTCTGAAAACCAAAACAAATGCTAGTTATCATTATAATCATTTCTACATTTTCACTTGGTTGAATGTGAATGAAGTGTATAATTTCTGTAGAAATAGTTTAGCTAGTCTAAAGGAAAATGTCACAGTTAAAGCATTTGAGATAAAATATATTTATGGTTCAAAGACTCTGAGGTTACTGATTAGAGAAAAATGCATTTCTGAGTAAATACATTTACATGGGAATTATTAGATAATCTGTATTTTATGATTCAGAAACAGTATTTTGTTAAACTTGATAAAATAATATCTCATCTCCATTTCATCAACTGAAAGACATTGATTTTGACTTTCACTTTAGAGATAATAAGCTCAGAGCTGCCACTTAAAACATATTGAAACTTCAGGAAGTTTTACAACATGCTAATTTAATGCTTTATTAGCTTACTTCATTTAAGGTTACAAAGAACTCAAATGATCTTTGCGAAGTGTTGATCTAATCTCATTCCACAATGGGACTTAATTTCTGCCTAGAAGGCAAACTTATACATTTCAATTTGGAAATTAAAAGAAACAAATAAACTGTAATATATTAGTGGCACTTATTCTTGAAGACCAAAACATACACACACATACATATATGTATATACATACATGCATATACATACATGTACATATGTTTATATGTATATGTATGTATGCATGTGTGTGTGTGTGTGTGTGTATAAAAGAGAGAGAGAGAGTGTGCGCAAGAGAGAGAGAGAGCATATGAATTTGAAATTAAGGCTATTCGGCTGCCTGAGACTTTAATCTTCCAAGTCATATAATATTACTCACTATATATTTAAAAAATTAAAATCTGAACAGACATCATCATCCCCCTAAACATCTATTTCTACTTCTTTCCACTATTAAAGAATACACACACATGGGCCTCCCTGGTGGCACAGCGGTGCTGCGCTGTGGCGCTGTCGGCAGCAGGGACACGAGTTCTACCCCCAGCTGGGGAGATTCCCACATGGCGCAGCAGACCTTTCCTGCCTCGCCCGTTGCTTCCCTCAGCAGTGTATTTTCTGTCGATCTGCCTGTTCCGCTCCCCGCTCTGTCTCTGGTGAAACTTCTCGCCACCCCACGCCTCTGGCCTGTACCCCAGCTTGTATGCATAAATAAATAAATCTTATAAAAAAGAAATTGCATTTTTTTTAAAAAAAGAAAGAATACACAACACACATTTCTCTGGAGCAGATAGAAGTGCACAGGAGTTTTAGTAAGGTTAATAATAGCTGCTATAACAAATATATCCCACAATTTCAGTGACTTAAGAAAGATGCATATTTTTAAGTGGGCATTCCATTTGCACACAGCTTTCCTCCACACAGTGATTCAGCAATTCTGGGTTTTTATAGCTTAGAATTTTTCATCTCCTAGTACTCTGAACTACTGTCTAAAAAATCAGAAGATAGGGAAAAGTGAAGGTGGAAAGGAATGCATCCAACATAAATCCAACTCAAATTCCATTAGTAAGAATTAGTCATACGACCCTATCCAGAAGCCAGGGAAAGCCTGAAGCCTGGGGTATTAGTTGCTGTATAGGCAGTTGCATCCTATCAACAACTCTATACTATGAAAGGGGAAACAAAAATTTTGATGGATACTTAGTTGCCTCTGCTACCACATACATTTGAGAGAGGAGAGGCAAAGAGTTGAATATTATTGAAACAAAAGAAATAATTGTAAATTTTACTTATCATTAATTTTGTTCACGAGCATCTAAGTGAAAGTATGAATGCTGTATTTCCCTTTCTCTTAACTCCTTCTCCTCCCTTTAACAAGCAGAAGACAGAATGACTCCCGGCATAGAAAGAAGGCTTGGTGTAAAGAGAGAATGAAGTCCTTAAGATGGAGAAACTGGAGGTCTTTTTATCAGATTTTATTTCTCTCCATGACAGTCCTGGATTCTTTCTTAAAACCCTGGGCTTGTAATCCTTACTCTCAGCATGAAATGAGGGATGTCAGTTAAGGCTATAGCCCCATTCTAGCAGCCCTGAACTACAATCGGAGAAAAGACATTTCAAGACACACTCTCCTAGCCTGTTAGCTTAGATGAAACACTCTGGGGTCTATTGGTGCTAGGACATCCCCTAGGATGACTGTGGCAGCCTGTTATCTCACAAAAACTGAGACCCTCAAAATGGGAAATAGAGACATTCGTCATTGCTTTTGAGTGAGCATGCTAGGGCTATTTCCTAAAGGTTTGCCTAGTTTAGGGCAACAGTTGCTTTCCCTGAATGCAAAATGTCCTGTGTGACCTGAGAAGGAGCACAGCAGATGCTCCAAGCTTTACATAATCCTTTCATTCACTCAAATTGGATTTACTGAGCACCTGCTATATTAAAGTCCCAAATTTGAAGCTAAGGATATACAGATAAACTGAATGAGTTGCTAAGCAAGGGAATAACAAGGCCACATTTGTATTCATAAAAATCACTCTGTAGAGTGGAGAATTCACTGGAGGAGCAAGAGTAGAGGCAGAAAGGAGTGTCAGTGAAGAGGCTGCTGCATCAATGCAGGTAGGACGAACAGGCTACCCAGGTAAAGGAATGACTGCAAATGAAAGAAGGGGATGAATTCAAAAGATTGTGGATTACGGATTTGGCAGAACATGGTAAACAGATGTACCTAAATAGGGGGTAATGCCATCATCTGGAACAAGAAAGAGAAAGGACAGACATGCTTAGTGGTAGAGGGGAACTTATAAACTCATATTTTGAATGTACAGAATTTAAAAGGTCTGGGAAATATATGAATGCAAGCAGTTCAAGACCCAAGTCTGGAAGGAAGAGAAAATTCCAGGGTAGGCAAAAAAAAAAAGTAGTTGAAACCCCAGGATGGATGAAGAATGACCATAGGAGAGTTTTCAGTATGAAGAGTTTCAGAAAAAACCCCAAGAAACCCCAACATAAGAGGGCTAGCCACAGGAAAAGTCTGTATCCAGCGGTATCAAGGAGGAAGGATTTCTGAGACCACGACGGTTTAAGGAGAATCTGGTGTTGCAGAAGCTAAATTCCTTCCAGAAGCAGGGCATTTTTGTCCAAAACACCTGGTACAGAATGCTCAAGTGTAATGAGGACTAAAAAAATGTTTTTCAGGTTTGGCAATAAGGAGGCCTGCTGCTGACCTCCTTGAACTGACCGGAAGAAAAGAAGGAAACTAAAATGTATCGGACACTAAGGAAGTGTCTGAGGAAGTATCTTATTAATGAAATCCCAAAGTTGCAGTTTAAGCAAGAGACCATAGTCACTGTGCATATTAATGTCCTTGTTGTGCCACGCTGTTATACTCTGTTATTAGACTCAACACTGTTTGTTTTCTTTTCCCCATACTCCTGTATACATTTTCCATTCAGAAAGTCAACCTGCTTTTTGGTTAGTACTTGTATGTATGTCTTGCTGAAAAGCTAAGAAAGTACAATCAAAACAAAGCAACAGTGTTAATAATTAATGCTCCATATTGCGCACATTAAAGTCCAGGAAATTCTTTATTTCTCCCAACAGTGCTGAATTTTTTTCAGAAGAAAAATCTGAAATTCAAGTATGACAAGTGATATGCCAGAGATCAATCAGGTGAGAAAGTGAGAGGGGTGGATTTTATCACGTTCTGCTGATTCCTTCCTCCTCATTTAACATTCAACTTACTTCATCCTTTAAGATCAAAAAGTACCAATCTATAAATTTTTATAATTATTTCCTAATGTCTGTTTAAAATCTGACATTGTGACATACAGAGTTCTGAGAGTATTTATTGAATATATACAGCAATTTAAGAAACAGTTTAGAATGTAATTTACTTAGGCAAAGGTCAAATGTAAAACTAAGACAAGTAATAAATATTATATGCATTAACACAGACATCAGCTTGCCTCCACTCTTGCTGGGGGTTGGGGAATTAGAAAATAAAGAAGACCTTGGAATCAGAAATGAGATAGAGATAGAAATAAGGAATTAATCTAGAAAATTGCAAGCTCTTAGAAGGAAGTCATCACAGGAGCCAACACAGTATATATTAGTCATGCCAGTAAATGTTGTCTGGTTTGAATTAAACTCAGGGTAGCATAACAAGAATTTTGGTAGTGCTGACACAAAAATGGATTCTCTTATTCTAGACAATTCTTATACTGAATGAATGTAATTTATTTTGGTTCTGGCTTAGCTTGGATATGTTCCTTATAACCATCTGCTTGTCTTCTTCAGATTCTGTGCTGCCAAACAAACTTCTGTTCTTTAATTTGTTTTGCTAAGTGAAGTTATTCATGGGGAAAAGGTTAGTCTATGTGGATGGTAGTATAGTAGTCTGAGGTCATCTTCCTCACTTTAAAAATAACTATATTGACATTCTTATCACTGACCACCAACGATGGTACGGATGAGATTCAGTGGATGAAATTCATTTCTTTGTCTACATGCTTAACAACCAGAAGCTGGTCCCAGAAATATAAATGCCAGGAAGAAACTACCTGACTACAAATCCAAGTCTCAGAATTTGTTCTAATGCCTATGAGGCTATGGTGAAGTACTAAAGTGCTAGGGGTTAAAATACATGCTTACAGACTTAAAACTCAAGGTTTAGCATGCAAAAAAAAAAACAAAACAGAGAAAACGAATGTGAAAGATGTAGGATAGTAGGAAACCAAATCCCTGACACTGAACTTTGAGAAATGTTTACAGCAAATAGCCACACTCATCTTCTCCCAACAAGTTCTACCTAATTGCTATTTGCTGTGTGATTTATACCTACTATTCTCATCAAAGCACGATGAGGACTTATTTTAACATTGCTTTCAGGCATATTTCTTCACACCACCCCCACCACTTATATATAGCTCTATTACAACATAATCTATGGAATGTTGAAATAGCTTTCTTATATATGTCTCCTCTGCTACACTGTGGAATCTATGAGGGACATGATTCACTCTAAAAAGATCCATTCAATACTTGCTATGGGCCAGAGACCGTTCTAAGGGATGGGGAGAGAACAGTGTTCAAATACTCCTGTCCCGGTGAATCTCACATTTCAAGTGCAAGGCTTAATATCTGGGACCATTACTTTCTAGCGATAGGCCCTTGGAAAAGTCATTCAACCAAAACTTTAGTGGCCTGACCCATAAATCAAAGGGGTAATATCTTACAACACATGTAAGATTTGAGTGAAATGACACAGTACAACCTAGTAAGAAGAGCTAAGTTGTCTTTGTACTTGGTTTGTGGCATCATTGTGCTTTAACTGTCACTAACAAATCTGCAAGGCAGGTATTATTACAGGGAGGTTACATGACTTAAATGGTTACAAAGTTAGTAGAGGTAATTTGAAATGCAAGTGGTGGAGCTAAAATTTGACTAATTGCAGAGGCTGCACTCTTAATTCATTCGACTCTGCTGTGAGTGTTGTTTTATCCTGCATCACACAGTACCTGCCACAGACATGGCAGTTGTGGCAATAAGGATGCTATCAGTTGCCTGTGACAGAAAAGAAGACTCAACAACCACAACAACAAGGTAGGGCTGAGGGGAATAAGCAGTTCATCTCACTGAAAATTGCAAAGGTGATATATAAGTCAAGTTCAATCAAGGATCCTGTGCCACATACCTCAGTTCTCTAAGGTCTTCTGATGTATCTGTCTTACCTCAGCTTTCCTTCTCTCATGCTATTGGGAAGGCTACAGAAGCTCTAAGCAACACATCTGTATATTACTTATTCCAAAGCAAGAGGGAAATTGTCTCCCAGAAGCCATCACAGCAGGTGTCCTTGAATCTCGCTGGAGCTTAGAGGTCACGTGATCACCCTTGCATTTTCTTAAATCACATTGTCTTGACTGAACCTGAGTAGTGTGCTTTAATTCTAAAGCAATAAAATTTGGACTCCTTAGGAGACTTCTTACCAGAAGAATAATTACCATATTCACCAAGCAAAGGTCTCCCACACAGTCAATAAAGCTTTGCTAAATAAGTTAATTAAATGCAACTTACACAGTTCTCACACATTTGTCCATCATATTTTCTGACTGCAAAGTTAAATAACAAAAGAACAAACACATGGTAAGAGAAGAAATGCTTTTTAAACAAACCCAAGTTGTAATGCTCACTTGCATAATCGTTCCTGACATATTTCTCTTTGAATTTCAGTCATCTACATGGTAGTGGCAGAAGGGGAGTTCAGGACAATATGCCATTAATATTTCATAAACAATCTGTGTAACACTATACAATTCATCTTTATAGGAGTCTAATTCATCTCCCCCAAATCAAATATTGTTTCTGACTTCCTCATTTTTTTCACTTTAAAATTTATTTTCAGCTAGCATTCATTAACCAAAAATCTTTATACATCTGATACTTCAAGTCCAAGTTGGTACAGAATTATTTTATTATTTTCCAGTAGAAAGAACTGATACATTTGAACATTTTGTTGTCAGTGGCAGAGTGCTATTTTTAACCTCCATTTTATCTGTGTTCACTGCATTATCTCTTATGAGTCACATTTCCTTTCAGGGGATTATAGTTTTTAAATGTTTCTATCTAGTGTTCCAATAAGGTTAAGGTAGACTGAGAGATTTTATACAACTGAAATGAAAATGAATTGAGTTAGATTATATTTGAGTATTATTTTAAACAGTACTTCCCAAGTGCTATGGGTTCAGTTCTACACTGCCTCCTTTTTTTTTTTTAAAGATTTATTTATTTATGCATACAAGCTGGGGTACAGGCAAGAGGCGTGGGGCGGCCAGAGGGTTCACCAGAGACAAGAGTGGGGAGCAGAACAGGCAGATTCATGGAAACAAACTGCTGAGGGGAGCAGCGGGCAAGGCAGGGGAGGTCTGCCGCGCCATGTGGGAATCTCCCCGGCCTGGTGTCGAACTCACGGTCGCTGCTGCTAAACAGCTCCGTAGCTCTTAACCAATGCGTCACCAGGGAGGCCCTACACTGCCTTCTTTTAACACAATTTGGCTTAGAATATACACTCTCATTTTTAGAGCATTTTATTGTTATTTGGTCACTGAATATTTTCAGTGTTTTTCATAGATTCACCTGTAGTGGGCATGAAAACTAAGAATTAAATGTATTAAACAGAAGTTTTTTTAATATTTATTTATGCATACAAGAGCTGGGGTGTAGGCCAGAGGTGGGGGGGGATGAGGGAATTCACCAGAGACAGAGTGGGGAGCAAAACAGACAGAATGGCTGAAATACACTGCTGAGGGAAGCAGCGGGTGAGGCAGGAGAGGTCTGCTGCGCCATGTGGGTCAGCTCCCTGGCCGGGGATGGAACTGGTGCTGCAGTGTCTGCCTGGCTTTCCATAGCTTTGTAATGCTGAGACTTACCCCTTGTGCCACCAGGGAGGCCCCTGAAGTGTGTGTGTGTTTTTTAAATGAATAACAGAGTTGTAAAAAGTATCGGGAAAATGACTCTGACGTAAACTACTTTAGTGTTTATGTTTCTGGGTTAGCCCAATTTAGGCCATCAACATGGAAAGTCTCAATGCTGTTATTCTGGGACAAGTGTAGACCCTGAGAAGAGGGGCCCTTTCCTTTGTGCCCACATGCTTCAAAGGGCCCAACTCCCACCCTTCTAGAGATGTGTGGAGTTTGCAGTTCATTCCCATCTCCAGTCTGGGCAGCCTGGATCCCCGGATTCCCTAGCCAAATGGCTCTAAAACAGTTTCCAGGTCTGTTTAAGGGGCAGATATTTGCCCGGAGTTAGCGGGCAGATGTGGGACATATGGGTGTGGGATGGAGTGGCCACATCTGTGTGCACAAGGCTCCTCAGACCACAGTGAAGAAGGCAGAGGGTCCCTGGAACAGGGTTTGGAATCAGCTATTCTCAAACTACCTGATTTTAATACAGAACTCCAAGGAATCTGAGAATTCTAAATTGAATTGAGACTTCCATGGCATCATGATGGAATATTTTTCTTTTTTTTTTTTAAAGATTTATTTATTTATACATACAAGCTGGGGTACAAGCCAGAGGCATGGGGTGGCAAGAGGGTTCACCAGAGACAGAGCGGGGAGCAGAACAGGCAGATCAGAAATACACTGCTGAGGGGAGCAGCGGGCGAGGCAGGAGAGGTCTGCCGCGCCATGTGGGATTCTCCCCGGCTGGGCGTCAAACTCGCATCGCGCGCTGCCAACAGCTCCACAGTGCAGCGCTCAACCGCTGCGCCACCAGGGAGGCCCATGATGGAATATTTTTCAAGGAAGACATAATATATTTTACTTAACAGTCTGTTGGCTATTGCAAGCCTTATACATATTAAACAGGTAGTATGTAGGCCTCTATTTTTACTCTTACTACACAGAAGAAATAGGACACTTCTGACCGCATATGACTACTTAGAGGATTTAATGATGTAGACTATCAAAAAATGTCAGCTCTTTTGTTTTCTGGATGAAGGTGGTGTGGAAGGTAGAGAGGCCCATTAAACAATAGGGTATAGCTTTGATACTTGGGAGACTCAGATACAACACAAGCTATAAGCATTCTCCGCATTCCAAAGTATTCCCCTGGTGTGAACCTTTGGGGATCCACTTGCTTCTTGTTCTGTGGCTCTATAATTCAGACTAACTCTGACTTCAATAATTAAATTGATAGTTCATTAGCATTTTAGAAAATGAGCTTCAAAGAACAAATAAAGCTTTTAAAAAGGTAAGTAGGATTTGGTTAACTTGGTCACACTTTCTAAATAAAATTTTAATGTTATTGAATGACTCCAAGTCCTGCAAATATAGCATAAATTTCACTGTAGGAGGATACAACTTTAAATATTGAGTCTCATCATAAATTATCTATTAGGATATATTTTCAACTGACAATTGAAAATGTTATTTTCGCTAAGATTTGTAATTATGAAACCAAAAATATAGACTGTACTTTTTATGCTCCCAAGATTATCTGTCCTATGGAATATGTATATGTTGAAAGTAGCCATTAAAATAATTATGGTTCTAAAACTGCTAAATATCTTTAACATGCTAACATTTGATAAAGTTTTATGGTGTCGAAAATAGAATATTTCAAGAGACTTAAAATGGAAATTTAATACATTGAAATAAACTCAACCATGAAGTTCACACTAATTTTGCTTTTTTACACAAATTCAGAGTCAGTTCTCAAAATATGTGTTCTGGTAAGGGAAGATATATATGCTATTTTTCACAAATTTATTTTCATGAAAGGAAGCCATGCAAATAAGACATAAAAATAAACATAACATTTTAAAGACTAAAGAAATAATTCTCTTAAGGAACTGTTACAGAGAGAAAACATGATTCCTTGTTTTACAGGTAAAAATATTTTATTTTGAACTTACTTTTCAGTTTCACTCAACAAACATTTACTGACTTTGTCCTATATGACAGACCCTGTCTTTAAATTGGGGACAGGAATGAATGTCATCCTTTGCCACAGGTATTGTTAGGTAAGTTAGGAAGTACTTCATCTGAATGCTAAACCTACTATTTTAAATTTGTTTATAACATCTTTATTTGTAAAAAAAATCAATGAGCACCTGATATATGCCAGTTATGGTGCCAGGGGCTGGACATACATGTACAATGCATTTCACATAGTTCTCCCCTCATAATTTACATTCTAGTATTACGGTAAATTAAGGTCTATGATAGTGAAAAAAGAGGCTTCTAAATAACACCAAGAAATACACCTAATCAGATATGGGAATTGGGTAATAGGATAGTATGGCGGGTAATGATTTCCCAGCAGAAAGAATATTTATTTATTGTTTTAAAGATTTATTTATTTATGCATACAAGCTGGGGTACAGGACAGAGGTGTGGGGCGGTCAGAGGGTTCACCAGAGACAGAGTAGGGAGCAGAACAGGCAGATCAGAAATACACTGCTGAGGGGAGCAGCGGGGGAGGCAGGAGAGGGAATCTCCCCGGCTGGCCATTGAACTTGCGTCGCCACTGCCCACAGCTCCACAGCGCAGCGCTTAACCGCTACACCAACAGGGAGGCCCAGAAAGAATATTTAACTAAGCCCTGAGGATGTACAGGCTCATCAGGGGAAGCAGTAATGGATGAAGTAGGCAGTGGTGATGGCCAGGGCTTTGTGAATGAGCTCAGGATCCAGGGGAAAATATGTAAGGTTAGATCAGGCTTGGGAGTTTGAACAGACATCTTTCCTTTCGTAAATCTGAATAGTCGTAGGGTTACCTATAAAAACAGACTTAAGAGACAAGGGGAAGAATCCTTCAGGATGTTGAGAAGATTCAGTTTACCTGGGAAGTAAAAGAGAATCATGGAATGGAGGGGAGTGGACAGGTGGTCCATGGGGACATAAATGAAGAGCTCTAAGTTGTGACTTTATTCACGAAGATGTAAAGAAGGATTACTAAAGACTTTTAGATAGAAAATGGGCAGATTCCAATTTTTATTTTAGATAACTGCTCTTGCTTTTCTGTGAAAACAGACTGGGGAGCAGCAAGAGTGGATTTGCAAGATCTCGGCTAGAGATAATGTTTTAAAAATCTAAGCAAGAGATCAAGATCATCTGATTTTTGATATTACATTAGGGGATAGAAAAAACAAACAAGCTATAGAGAATATAAAACACAATCAATAAAATTAGTGATTAATTAGATGCATGTTTGGTATCCAATTTCTGCTAAACAGACGGTGGAGATATTAAATAAGTCAGATTACCAGAGAGAAGAAGCAGGACTTACACGAGTGGTGATGAGTTCAGGTTTTGAGCATTTTAACCTGAAGTGTCTGTGGGAAATACCAGTAGAAGATGTCATAGACATTTGTTTATTTTTACAAAGTACTCTGGAAAATTATCTTGGTTGGAATTACAGATGAAGGTCCATCAACATAAAAATGGTAATTGCATTTATAGATGAGATCACCCAGTGGAAAAATGTCAGAAAGAAAGGAGGTCTTAGAACAAAAGCTCGAAGAGCAGCACTACTTAAAGAAAGGACGGATGAACTACTCACAAGAGATGAGAGGGTGAAGTCATAAAGTTGGGGAGAGACTTTTTTAAACAAGAAAGAATTGACACTGAACTCTAACGAGCTAAAGTAAGAGAAAGATTGTACAGGACTAGTGGCATTTAGCAAGAGACGGTCCATCAGCATCCTTGGCATGAGTGCTTTCCATGGAGCTTCACTGTTGAAGGTCAGTGTCCACTTTATGAGGAGCATAGCTGGGAGCAGGAAGTGACAAGAGCACATTTAGATAAGCTTTTCAAGTGGTTTATCAGTTAAAGAGAGTCAACAGGGCACTAACTGATGGATGGCAAAAAATGGGAAGGTTCTTTTTAAGATGGAAATTACTAGAGGATGTTTAAAGGCACATAGGATATGGGGCCTCTTTTTCAAAATGCTGATGGGATGCTGTTACAAAGAGGAAATGCAAATATCACGTCTTCACGAGCCAGCAGTGTGGTGACAGTATATTCCCACAGAACATATTCACTGAAGTGTTAACATAAAATATTTTACAAATTAATTATCATCTCTAAAATTACATTTGCAAAACTGGTCTGCATTACTAAATCTCCATGGGCAAGATAGACTGATAGAGACAGAGCATTTATTTGTACAAATGTTGAGAGTTATGACTCAAGGAATGATTACATCTAATGATAGATTCCTGAAATTATTATTATTAAAGAGATATAATGCACTGAAGAAAATACTTTTCAGTTAGAGCCTCCTTCCATTGATTCAAACAAATGATAACAAAAGTGTAATAGTGCATAAATAGTGCCAAACTTTGAGGCATACCCATCTTGGGAAATGTTCCATTTGATTGGTACGCTTACATTTCCAATAGAAAATCTCATTAGACATCTCTCTTTGTAACTATCCACAAAACCCTTAATAGTGCCATGCACACAGTTAATATCTAGTAAATTAGGGAGTATCTATAATAGATGCAATTTTTATTCATTTTACTACAATGATGCTATTGCTGAATCTTCAAATGGCTACATACCTTCATTGTTTCTGGTTTATTTTCATATATGGACACTACTCACCATTTATTTTACTTAACAATTTTATAAATAACCCCATTATTCCAATTTCCCTGATTCTTTAGGCATTTCACAACTGAATTTCTTAGGCTACAGCTTTATTTTGGCAATCAGGTATATAAACCAAAATAAAACCCAGAGTCCTATTACAGAGCATATGGTCATGTGATCAATCAGTTGATCATTCAACAAACATTTTCTAATCAGAGTGTGTGCCAGGGTCTGGATATGAGAGATATAAAGAGGAATAAGTGAAAAATAACCATTGCCCTTTAGGGCATGTCTAGAGAGAAATCCAGACAGAAATTTACTGTTACACAGTAATGTTATGAAGTTCAACAGAGACCTGGGGGTAGGTAGGTTACTAACTGCCTGAACTGGCCAGGACTAACTTCTAAGGCCAGGATGTTGGACTAGGGAAATCACATGTGTGCGCTTATCTGGGACAGCCCTGGTTTACATCCGTTGCTCCAGTATCATTCCTACTCCTTTTGCTCTCTAGATCCAGTAATAAATATTCTATAAGATGGAGTAAAATGCTCCAAAATAACTTAGCTGTTTGGGGGTGAGAAATGTCATCTCATGCAGAGAACAAATGAAACACTGATGCGGGGGTTAGAGAAACTCTAGCAGCTCAGTGTGGCTGGGATGAAAAGCACCTCTGAGCAGGGCAGGGCAGTCATCAGGGACAAGATCAATGAGAGTGACAGACAAAGCTCCCCGCATCAGGATTCGTGTTGATCTGGACATGGAAACTCAACTATTTGGAATGCAAAGAGGTACTTACGAAGGATTCCTGAATTTCAATCTAGGCTCACACACTATACATTTTATTCCATTTTGCATGACACCTGCAGAGAAATATGCCAGTGGAAAAACTGAATCCACTCATTAAATATCCAGTATTTGGAATATTTACTCCAAGTCAAACAAACTTTCAGTCACTGCATATTCGCGGGATGAACTACGATTAAATCAACAACTTAGACATTGCCCTCATGAGGGTTTGTGACCTCCCTGCAACTGTGTCACTGAGCTCGGTTCACACAGAAGATTGAAATCTGAAAAGGAGACACCACGGAGCACTCCTGATAGAGGAAATGAGTCACAAATGATGGATATAGGTGTGTGTGTGTCTCTCTATTTTGTATATGTTACCAATCCACTCCGAGTCTCATATTCTCAGCTAAAATGAGAACTACAGAGCCTTCTAAGCAGGTGAATAAAAATAATCCAGGAGAAAGGAGGGAAGAATATTTATTCCAGGTAAAATGAACAGGGAAAGCAGAAACGAAACGGCATATACAGTGCCAGGGAATTGGGGCCTCCCTGGTGGCGCAAGGGGTTAAGTGCAGCACTATGAAGCTATCCGCAGCCACTGCCACATGAGTTCTGTCTCAGCCAGGGAGCTTCCCTCATGGCACAGCAGACCTCTCCTCTCTTGCCTCGCCCACTGCTCCCCTCAGCAGTGTACTTCAGTAGATTCACCTGTTCTGTTCCCCATTCTGTCTCTGGTGAATCCTTTCATGCTCCCCCTACCTCTGGTCTAAGCCCCAGTTCTTGTATGCATAAATAATAAATCCTTTAAAGAAATACAGTGCCAGGGAAGTACATACAGGTCTCCAAGAAGTGAGAATTACTATTGCTATTGTTATAATGCATGTTAATACTACCTTTTGCCCTTTAATTGCTCTTGGGAGAAAGGCCCCTTTCCTTTTTTTGGGGGGGCGGGCAGGAGATTTTGGAGTGAAAAATGACAAACAACTGACATACGCAAATTTGGTATGTGCAAACTGACAAGATATTTCCAATTTCATATCAAGACTGTGTTAGAATTTTCAAAGACACATGGCAGTCTTACCTCACAAGTCTTGTAATACCCGTATGAGAAAGATAGAAAGATACACATTTCCCCATTTTATAGATAAAAATCACAGGGACACAGAAAAGCCAATTTCTTGCTTCAAGTCACACAGTCAGTAATTAGCAGTGCTTGGGTTTAAAAATACCCTGATTCCTTGTCCTCCTTTCTAAAATGAACATTATGTCCAAGAAACATAACCCATTGCATCATCACTGAGAGAAACAACAACAGATCTCTGCACCCCAAGTTCTTACTCTCCATACTTGAGTTCACCAAATCCAAGATTCCAGGGTATCTATTTATGAGCAGGAAATTTCTAAGTTGAAAAGCAGTATCAAGTAGAAGTATCATCTAGAAGTGGTTAACATGATCCAAAAAAGGATTTAGCAGATCATGACTCATTAAATTAAGAAAGAGAAAAAAATCAGTAGCGCTGAGAGTGAGGCTCACAAAAAATGTTAACGGACCTCATCAGGAGAGAGATTTTAAGCATGTACCCTATAGAAACATGTATATGCAAACATAAACAATTTTGAATTACACTGAAAATTACTTACATAGATAAAACCAATGAAGCATATGCACAATAAAATATATGCTCAAAATAACAATAAAGAATAAGAAATATAAATTAAAATATCGATACTATGATTTTTTACTCACAACGCAATTGTTTAGCATACATCTTCCTAGAGCATAACTATGCCCCTTTGACAAAAATTGACCTAGAGAATCAAATCCAAGATCATTGGAATGGTAAAGATCTCCCTAACCTCTGTGTGTGTGTGTGTGTGTGTGTGTGTGTGTGTGTGTGTGTGTGTGCGTGTGTCCTCACTAGACTGTAATCTCTAGGGGAAACCAACAATGCCTTATTCCATCTCCATTTTTCTCTACCCTTGTTTTCTAAGACATTTCCCTAATGGGGTAACTACACCTTTTTCTCCCCACGGGTATTCTCTCTGTGGAAGAAGAAAATAATTTTATCATATTTTCAGCTTTGAGCTATTTTTAAATAACTTCAATTTAAGCATAAATCAGATAAATGTTTGAAAAAAAATCTTAAGAATGAGTCTGCCCATCACAATAGCAGGGCAAAATCTCTGCATAAAGGGAGAAAAAGTGAGTACGGGAGAAGGCAAGAGAACTAGGTGCCCTTGTGTTTATGAGGAAGGGCTCCAATGGGGCCGTCAGTCATGGTTAGGAGCAGCAAAGACAGTCCTATCAAGTCTTTTTTTTTTTTTTTCAAGCTGGGGTACAGGCCAGAGGCGTAGGGCAGCGAGAGGGTTCACCAGAGACAGAGTGGGGAGCAGAACAGGCAGATCAGAAATACACTGCTGAGGGGAGCAGCGGGCGAGGCAGGAGAGGTCTGCCGCACCATGTGGGATTCTCCCCAGCTGGGCGTCGAACTAGCATTGCGCGCTGCAGAGAGCTCCGCTGCGCCACCAGGGAGGCCCCATCAAATCTCTTGCATCCTTGGAGTACAGCAAGACACTCAGCAAAATTTTCCTGTCCCTGAAAAAGAGTGTAGGAGTTGCTGGGAAAGGGAGACAGTCATGGCAGGGGCTACTTCAGTGCAAAGGATGGTGGGTCACGTGGCCTTAAACTAGACTGGGAAATGGGCATATCAGCCGATGCTCCAGAGTGAAGCCATCAAACCCAAGATGCAGACAAGGTTGTGCACCCAGCAGGTAATGATGTATGTAGACGTATCCTAGAAGACCACAGTGCTTCCTGAAACACTTGGAAGTTCAAAAGCCTACACTAAATAGAGTGAAATACAATTCTAATCTAAAACTTGAGAAAACCTAGGATTGATATGGTTAAATTTTGTACCCTCAAGTGGAAAGGGGTAACATCCATCTGTTCAAAAGAATAAGAGGAGATCAAGCTTGTATTCCCTGGATGCATTTCCCCCAAATTAGAGTGTAAGCCAGTCCTTTTCAACTTTAAAACTAAGCATAATCTTCTCTTCCTTGCTGACATATGTTCTATTGAACATCTTTTCTCAAAATAGACCAGTTTCGCCCACGTTGAAAATCTGTCAAGGCAGGTCTCTACCCCTTTCATAGTGATCTCCACAAGTATTGGGAGGGGTGCCCTGGCAGTCCTGGACCTCCCCACTTACTGCCAGGTGGTGCAGATTCAAATGGGCCCAGAGCCCAGGAGGCATCTGTGGCTTGAGACCTAAGTGACTTCATACCATTCCCCAAATTCTTCAAGAGCTTCCCATCTTCCCCCAGGTTAATATTGGACTAATGGCATTTAGTACTGTTGCTTTACATCATGCTCTATATTCAAATAACTGAGGTTTATCTTTTCTTTTTTGCATTTGCTCAGTTTTCCTCCTTACCCCTGCATCCATGGTAAGTGCAGTACATTCTGCACAAATTCTCCACACATTGAGACATCTCTCTCCTTGAGTACTTTTTCTACTGTTAAATGATGGACCTCAGATGCATCCCTTACATTCATTACTGTCTTACCAGTTCCATGTCTGAGATGTCTGTTTCATGATTATGATAGCTATCTCGCTTTGAACACTTTCAGATTTGCACTGTCTTTGAGTCAGGCATAATTAGGTTAATGGTTTTGGTAAAATGATGCCTAGAGCCCTTATTTCTATCTAGGAAAAAACTATACTAAGTTCATAATAATAATTATGGGGTTGCTATTTATTGGGTATTGGCTAAATGTCAAGAAATGTACAGAGTGTTTACATCCATTATTTTTACTAATTTTGGTAATAATTTTGCAGCATAGATATTAACATTTCCTTTTTGAAAATTAGGAAGTTGAGTCATAGAGAATCAAAGTAATTGGAAAAATGTCACAATAATAGTAGGTATTGGAGGCAGGGATTAGAAAGCCAAATCTGTCAGTCTCAATGTCCACAGTCTGAACTGTTGTACACTACTTGTTTTAAAAGGTGTTCTAGTTAAAGATTTAATTATGTTATAGCATAAAATACTTCTACTAGTGGTTTATTGGTGTAGAAAACACACTTTAAATTCATCAAACTTATTTAATATGTGTTTATAGTCCTACGCTTCTATAATGTCCAATATTTAAATAAGTCAATACACTACATAATACATGACTATTATATATGTGTGTGTGTGTGTGTACACAGATATGTGTATATAGTGTGTTTATTTTTGATAGATTATCACATTCACCAAATCCAATCATATAATCTCAGTATTAACTGAAGTATGTGACATTATGGAGTTTAAATATTTTAGAGGCTGTCTATGGCTGAACAAGTAGGTAAATTGATACAGTACAACCTTCTCAATATAAAACGAGAGGAAATGGTCTCAATGAAAATATTACATTTCCCCCATAGATGTGTCATAGTATTGTAGAGAAAAAAAGTAATTTCTCATATGAAGACTAGAATGAGCATATTTAACATGCAGATACTGTTTGCTGAAATGCCCTTAGAGATGAAAATGACAGGTAATATATTTCTTAGTACAATTTATTCATGTGTTTACTTTTGCAAGCAATAGACATAACTGTCAGCCTCTGGATACACCTCAGTGAAGAGTGACTTTCGCTAACACTTAATGGTTTCCATATGTTCAACAAAAATCATTATGAGAAAGTTCGCTCAACCTACACACAAACTAGCCATGCAAAAGCCTGTTCTAGAAAGGTACTGGGAGAGCAATTAAATACTTGCATATTTCCTTCTGAAATTAACAAAGACAAAAGTATTGTATTTTAGTTGATTCAGTGCATGATCATTTCTCTTTCATAAATTACTCTTATAAAAAGAAAACAGTGCAAAAAGGGTTTTACTAGATGCCAGGCACTGTGCTAAGTGTGCTATATATAATGAGTTAGCATCAAAACAAGCCTATGTGGGATTATTATTGTATGCTGAGAGACAAACCTTAGAGAAAAAAACAAAACAAGTGAGGCTTAGAGAGATTAACACCCCCACCAGGTCATACTGATGCGGCTGACGTAATTAGCCAGGATTTTCACCTAGGCAATGTGTCCAAAGTCCAGGAATTTCAATCACTGTATCAGATTTCAACCTCTACCTACCACTAATATGAAGTTGGAAAGAGATTAATTTTTTTCTAGGACATGTTGCTCTATATTCTCATTATTTTAATAAAAATGTTAACTTATGATAAAAGCATTTAAAACATTGATGGGTAACATCTGGCCATCCTCACATTAGAGTGCTCTAGTAGACCAAAGGAGTGTTGTGTACTGGCTGGGCTGTATCAGTCTTCACAGAGCAACACAGCACTTCAATCCATGGCATTTGAAAGAGATTATTTGCCCCCTTCAGGAAACAAATACTAAGAATCTAAACATATCAAGGGGGGATTTTGATTAATATTGAGTTTTTAACATGAAGGAAGCACATAATGGGACATGGGTATATAGTTTTAGAGTTAGGTAAGGGTCAGGTCAAAAAACACACAGGTGACAAAAAACACTGCACATACAATCAGAAAAAGTTTGTCCTGAGAAGTTTAACTTAAGCTTTTCCTTGGCAATGAGTGAGGACCAGAATGTTTAAATGATTTGCCTGAGGTCACACAGCAAGTTAGCAATCTGCATCATCATCACCACCACCACCATCATCTTTATCAGTGCTAATGTGCCATTCACTTGCTTTCAAGTAAGAGGTATTCTTTTATCTCTTTGTGTTTATCTTTAATTACAAATGGTGTGAGTGATGTGAAAAGGCAGTGATTTGGACAGGATGCTATATACTTGCTGACATGTGATTGGAGGTGATCCACTCTCCCCATTTAACTTTGATATTCTTGTTTTTCAAACTGTTTTATTTCTATTACATCTACTGTCTGTTTTACTTTGATGTTAAGAAAGAACAATGATCTTTGCTTCAAAAATTCAAATTACAGTCCTGTAGGCTCTTTGTTGTAAGTGTTTAATACAAATTTCAAAGGAAAAAACAAAGTAAGATGAACTAAGAAAGTAGTATTTTTTGTCTTTAGTTACCAGCGCAATTTATTTGAAGATTTCAAATACTTTCTAAAAAATGATTTCTAAACTATAATCTCTTGCTTATTCTTACAGAACTGATAAATTTAGTGGCAACCGACTAAAGACTTGGATGGATTGACTAATAACTAATTCCTATCATTCATTTTTTAGCTCACTCTTAGATACTCACAAATACATGTATCTCAACTTGTCTCTATTTGTGCTGTAGAGGAGACAAACAAAATAAATGAAAGTTATTCCCAAACAGTAAAATCTGTATACTTTAGGTGGATAATGGAAGACTTGTTGGCCTGTGGGTCATTTTATTCCCCTTAATGACAGAATAATTGAGCTAAATGGAAATTAAATAGAAAATTTTCTTGATGAATGGTATTCTACATAGGAGAACGTTTACTGACTTCTATACCCTGGAAACCAGCATCAGTTAAGATGCTGTAGTTGAATGCATAGAACTAATACAACAGAATGGGCAGAGCATGATCATTCCCCTCTCATGTTACATTTCACATCACTAGAATAGATTGAGCCAATGAATATTCCCACGCATATGACCTTTCATTTTGTTTTGTTCTTTTTGGCATGAACATTTCAGTAATATTTTATGAAATGTACCAAACTGGATGAAGAAATGGTAAAATATAATCGTGTCCCTTATTTTTGGTCCTTAAATTTTAAACCAATATTGCCGAGGAATGAATAATGGAAAACAATAAAGAAGTTGTTAAATTCTTTGAAGAGTTTCCTATTGATGACATTCTTTTTGTAGGAAGTTCAAAGAAAATCCCAATCTTTGGGGTTTGATACAAGAGGTGAAAGGGAAGGGAATGTTGATGAGAGAGGAAAGAAAAGATAGATTAAATAGCAGAATTTTCCTTTTAAATAATGTTTAATGAGGAATAAAGAATATGTTTACTGCTCCCAGCATCTGTCCCTGTGGAAGAAGCTTTTCTTTCCCTTAGTCCGTAACCTATTCTCTCTAGTACATTACCTGTGGGAAACTGACTTGAACAGATGTTTTGGTTTCATACGAAATTTACGAATTATTTTGTGTAATTCCCTAGTGCCCACCTACTACAATTTTCACACTAACTCCAATCTTTGTTTTTTACATACTGAGAAAGATGAGTTGCAGGATAGTGGATAGAGCTTGCTTAGTCAATAGTTGGCACATTGAAAAGTTTAAAGAGAGTATTCATAAGTTTGTAATACTACAAAGAATATCATATGAACCTTTTAGTACCTGCAATCTTTATTATTGGAATTGAGACTCTTAAAACTTCACTTAGGAAAAACAGAAATTAAGGATTTTATGGTTGAAGTTATTTTTCTTCCCAAATAGTCTGTCCTTTTAATATTGTTAACAATTCTTCCACTACTAACATCTACTATGATTTGTTGAGTGGCGATATATGTGGATGGGATGATGCATGGATAGGTAGATGATAGATAGATGAGATAGAACAGAGAGATTGATGATACATTTTCACCTTGTGTGAAATAAATTCTCTCATTCTAACAACTACCTTGAAAGATAAATTTATATCTTATTATTAGAGAGGAGAAGAGTTAGACTTAGACGTGATCTGTGATTGAATTTAAAATATATAGTTGTACAAGTATTAAGACAGTCCTGAGATCTTTACAGATACTTGGACAGAGTCCACCTAATATTATCTGGTAATATAAAGTAACCTCATTTAACTTTATGTTCTTTAGTTTTGTGGTATTTTGTGAGTCACTCACACTTTACCTTGCACATAATTAGTGAATATAGATTATTCATCTACTGTCACTTTTACCCTCTCTCTCTTAAGAATAAATGTGAAGTAGTCACCAAAACCCTCATTAGGTAGTTCTGCAGACCCTTAAAGAAATGTTTACAGAATATGCACATCCATAAATTATGACCAAAAAAGTAGAAGAATGAGGGCTAATTTTATATATCTCTGGTTGAAACTGAGTATGCAATTTACTCTTTTACATTCCGGTGGTTCATCGGTTTATAAGAAATGGAAGAGTGTACTGAAATTTAATTACTGGTATCCTTACACATTGACTGACTGTATTAAAATAAGTATATAGAATTGAGTTGTCCCAACTACAGATAATTTAACATCTTCAGTTTCTGCTACTAATATTTTTTTTTAAGATTTATTCATTTATGCATACAAGAGCCGGGGTGTAGGCCAGAGGTGCAGGGGGTGAGAGGATTCACCAGAGACAGAGTGGGGAGCAGAACAGGCAGACTGACCGCAATACACTGCTGAGGGGAGCAGTGGGCAAGACAGGAGAGGTCTGCTGTGCCATGTGGGTTAGCTCCCTGGTTGGGGATCAAACTTGTGCTGCAATGGCTTCGGTTCGCTTCACAGTGCTGAGACTTAACCCCTTGAACCATCAGGGAGGCCCTACTAGTATTTATTATCTATCGTATGAATATGTCTATGCATGCAAATGATAATGAAAGTAACAGTAAATCAATATAACTATCATTAAGTGTATGATATAATGCTAGATACCTTACATCTACTAGCTTATTTATTACAAAATATGACGTGTCATTATGCTGATTTTCCAAATGAGGTTGATGAGGTTGCCAAGCATTTAATAGCTTGCCCAAGGTCATGCAGTAAACTAAATATATAAACAAAGATCTCAAAGGTGTCTTTTCATCCTGACGACTCTCATGTATGCTTTTTTCCCCCTCATGACAAATATATTTATTATCATAACATTCCTTCTCATTTATCATAGAGCCACGAATCTCCTTGCTATTGCTGGAGCAGCATATTCCCATCTCAGGACCGTGGCAGTTACTGGTCTCTCATCCTAGCTTACTTCCTCCAGAGACAAGCATGTTTTCTTCCTTTATTTCATTATTTCTCTGCTCAGATGTCACACTCTCAGCCTCTTCCCTAACTGCTCTGTCTAAAACACCACTTTCCTTCCTCCTTCATCCTGATTATTTTTCCACCCACAGGAATTTTTATCTATTTCACAATGCATTTATTTGGTACAGAAAGCTTTCAGAATTGAAGTTTTCTTTCTATTGTTGGTAAAGGATAAGATAAATCGGTGTTCATGCCATAATGATAACTTCAAGGAAATGCACATAGAGAGATAAGTAGGATAAAAGCTGGTGCATTTATAATTACCAAATAGAAATGATTTGACAAGTTGGATAGGAAAAGGCTTTCTGGATACTATGTTAAAACAAAAGACCTGAGGTAATATGTTAATTCCTTATGCCTGTATAGTCTCCATTTTCTAGAAGTGATCCCACTCCATCAACACACACTTTAAAAACACACACAATCCACCACAGCAGATGGGAGTATATACGTAAGATCTAGAAGTAGAAATGATGGGTCAAAGAGATCCACAGCTCACATCAGATACCATTGAGTGTTCACAGCTCTTTTACCTCTGTCGGCCCAAGGACTCAAAAATGTTGCTTGAATGAACTGGAAAATGGAAGATGATGGGCTTTAGTGATCACTGAGAATTAGCTGAGGTTCTACACTTGCAGCACTCAAGATTTAGGGGGAAAAATATTTCAGTGAGGTTTGTATTCTTACTGAGGAGTTCTTTACAAAATATCCCATCACTGGCAAAATGCCATTCACTCACTCTGAGTTGTTACTCTATATCTTGAAGCAAGTTGGTATTATAGAAATTATCTCCTTTAAATGGTTAATTACTTTTCTAGCTAAGTGTATCTACCAAATCACATTCTGCTAGTTTCTTAATAAAAGAAAAGCATTTCTATTTTTAATTACAATCATTATAGTGTGAACAGAGAAACACATCACAGAAAATTACGCATTTATATGAAACAAGTGTGCAGGTCCAGAAATAGCTTTAGAGTCTTGATTATATTTACCTTTAGCATAATATCAAATCTGACTAGTCATTTTCAAACTCGAACATGACCTGGATATTTTTTTTCTGCTTAAACTAAGTATTTGTGAGTCTCAGCTACTTCAGTCTAAAGAGAAAATTCTATTTTCTCTTTATCCCAAGTGGGAGAAAGTCTATTATAACAAGAAAATACAAACATTACCAACCACAGTGCCTAAGTTCCAGAATTACAACAAAATTGAAAATAGAATTTAACCACCATGTATGCCATTTATCTAAATGAAAGTCAATTATGCTTAATTTAAAATCATTTTAATAATGTTAATGAATGAGAGCTTTGAATTGGCTGTTATATTAAAATGTACCATTAAACCTACTAAGTGTGCAGCTGCACTACTCATATGTGAATATGTTGTAGTAGATAAATTATTGTGCATAATTGCAAAGATTCTATAAGGAATTATTTCTTACAGAGAAAATCTGTTCAAATAAAAAAAATTCACAAGAATTTAAGGATAATTGGATGTTTTAAGGATGTTAAAAATACATTCCCACTCTGACTTTTTCAACCCATATTTTAATGTCCATCAGAAGCAGCATGAATTAGGTAAGTTATCTAAATTAGTTTAAATAAAATACTGAATTTCCTAGTATCCTGGTAAAATAGAACATGCCTATAGTGTCCTCATGTATAAAAAATATGAATATATGAGCCATGTGCATGAATTTTGCCTACACTGCCTTGGGCCAACTTTTTGATCACGTGACTTCTACTTCTTTTCAATTTTATTTATTTTTATTTTTTTAACAATTATTTTAAAGATAGTGTATATCACACACATGCACACATAATGAAATATCTTCAAGTGGTATAGTTTAAATTTTCTTCGATGTTTATTATCTACCTCTAACATTATGAAGATATAAAAATTCAATAATATGGTAGCTGATGAAGAAAAACATAAGCCCATAATCTACAGAAGTATATTGCTAAAGCAAAAATGCCTGTTGTAAATTAAAAGTAATTTTTATTTCAATCACAGATATTCTATAAGGGGGGGAAATCACAGAATATATTGCTCGCTGAAAGGATTATTGGTATAATGATAAAATTTTATGTAGAGGAATTTTACAACCAAAAAAAAAATCTAGAAAACCAAAAGAAAGACCCTGTTTTACGTTGTCAGGACTGTGGAGTGCTGAATTTACAGAGTAATTTTTTTCCTGGCACATAGTAGTCACACAAGAATAGCTGGAATGAGTAAACATACAGAAGACCAGTTACTTCCAACTGTTCAATATTGATGTTTATAATCGAGTGATATTTAAATCTTAGTTTTCAAGTGAACAAGGATAATTAAAGCCTATCTAAAATAGAAAACAGTTTCACATGCTTATTTACATGATCAAAGGATAGGTACAAGGGGGCTTGTGTCTTGGGCAGACCTGAAGACTGTATGAAAGGCAAAGTGTAAGAATATAGAAGATATACCGCATTTACAGCACTGGACTGTAATATTCTTCTCCCAGGCATACCAGAGTTCCCTGTACAACAAGGAGACCCTAAGTGGAAGCTGAAAGCACTCCTTTCTCCTTAAATTGGGGGTCTTCGAGTCTTCATATTAACAGGACAAAATCCAGTGTCACTATCTGTCTACTATAATGGTAGCATACAAATAACCTACCTATACTTTTTGAAATGGTTTGGGAAAAGGAGAAAAATTATCCTGGCACTTTTAGTCTTCAGCAACCATATTTTCTGTTCTTCACATGTAACCATAAAAATACAGAACACAACCTGGATCATATCATAGATCTATTTTAATTCTTTGAGAAACCTCCATACTGATTTCCAGGAGGGACTGGGCTAGTCTACATTCCCAGCAAGAGTATATGAGGGTTCCTTTTTTTCCACACCCTCGCCAACACTTGTGTTTTTAGATTTTTTGATATGGGCATTCACACAAATGTGAGACGGTATCTCATTATGGTTTTGATTTGCATCTTCTGAGGAGGATAAATGATGATGAGCATTTTGTCATGTGCCCTTTGGCCATCTGAATGTCTTCTTTGGAGAACTGTCTATTTAGCTCTTCTGTCTGTTTTAATTGGGTTTTTACTTTCTTTATGTTGAGTTGTATTAGTTCTTTCTAGAACTTGATTGTTATCCCTTTGCCAGATATATTATGTATAAATAAACAATTTTCTCCCATGGACAGATGAGTGGATGAAGAAGAAGATGTGGTATACGTACATAGTGAAATACTAGTCAGCTATTAAAAATGATAAAACTTTCGCCATCTTCTTCAAAATGGATGTACCTGGAAGGGATTATGCTAAACAAAGTAAGCCAGAAGGAGAAAGAAAAATGCCAGATGGTTTTACTAACATGTGGAATATAGAGAAATAAAACAAAGAATCAGACAACACCAAACTAAAAGCAAACCGTAGAAAGCTGACCACAAAGTTGAGGCTAACTGAGAGGAAGGGAGAGGGTTAGAGGAACGAGAGTAGAATGGACCATGATAGAAGACTAGGGTACCTTGGGAGTGGGCGTAGTTTGGTAGCATACAACTGAAAAAGTGGGATCCTGTGTTGGTTACAGTGTTGTCAACCGATGTTACCATTCTACAAAGGATGGAGTAACAGCAAAATAAGGTTTACAACTTAAGTAGCCATCTAGATGTGAAAGTTGGGCAGGCAAATTCACTGAATAACTAATCTAAGGTATACTTTACCTATGGAAGTTAAACCCCATGAGAATATACTCTTTCCCCTAGAGTTCTCAGGTGGATAAATCAAGGTCTATAGTTCTTCTATTTTAAAATGTATCCCTAGCCCCAGAGTTATGAAATGTAGGTTCTTGACCTATTAACCTTAATCAGTGGCTGGAACACTTCAAAACTATAGTTTCTCCCATATATCAATAGCCAGTGGCCCAAATCACCTTATTACTTTCTGATCCAACATTTATCGCTTTCTTTGATCCAGACGCCAAATGACCACTCTTTTGGGTCATACTTTCCTTTTATTTTCTGTAATTTCCTTTCCTCAGTCTAGTCTACCACTTTTCTCATTTAGTTATTCAGAATCAAAGAAAATAACTGGAAGAAGACTCTCTGTTGTGGTATCATATGAAAATGTGGCACTGATGACCTAAACATAAAAAAATCTATAGTATTATATTACTACCTACAGATAATTTCATTTAGTTTTTCATTCATGTACCCTTGCCATCGAGGAATTTCCTTGAAATTAAGCAGGGAGGTGGGATCAACACAAATCAAGTTTTTTTAAAACCTTTACCTTTTTTACATTTATTTATTTATGCATACAAGCTGGGGTGCAGGCCAGAGGTGCGGGGCAGTGAGAGAACCCACCAGAGACAGAGCGGGGAACAGAACAGGCAGATCAATGGAAATACACTGCTGAGGAATCTCCCTGGCTGGCATCAGCTGCCAAGAGCTTCAGAGTGCTGCACTTAACCCATTCGCCACCAGGGAGGCCCAACAAATATCAAGTTTTATGATAACATATTGAAATAAAACCTAAAGCAGATATTAGTTGGAAATGGATGAAAGCAGTTGATCCGTATATCTACAGTACCTTGAGCACCAGTGGACTAACTAATTGAAATGATCTATTTCATTATGCACTAGAGCATGTCTCCACCAATACAGTATTGCTCCAGAATAAAAGTGAACCCCAAAAGGGGAGCTGAAATGCCCCTTTCTAAGTGAAAGACTTTAGGAAGACTTAGGCATTAAGAGTCATAAATTGTGAGTTTAACTTCCTAAGGATTTTTTTCCTCTTCTCTCCAATTTGCACACCACTGCCAGAGATATTTTCATAAAATATTTTAGGAACTTGACTAACTGAAAAGATGGAATGGATAATCAAACAGTGAGAAGGGAAAACAGTCACAGTCATGGACTCATCATCTTAGAGTTAGAATGGGATGAGGTGGTCACTGACTCCAAGCAACCATCCAATGTGGAATTTGATCCAGGCAACCTTGACAGATATACAGTCAATTTGGGCTTGGAGAGTTTCACCCCACTGCATTGTTACGCGCAGGAATAAGGAGGGTATCCGTGAGGAAGCCATTCTCTAAAGTGTGCTGAAACATGCCTGTTCGCAAACTTTATGATGTGGTTCTACTATAGTTTACTAGGACAATACTGAATAAATGTTCCCTTCAAAAGGCATGTGAGTAAGAGAAAGAGAGAATAAAAGAGACATTTCTTCCTCCCATGGCTGCTTCTACCACTTCTTACTATGACTGGCAAAGATTTCAACAGCATGCCCCTTGAGATCTTTGCCAGTCATAGCATACTGTCCCATTACAAAGGTATCATTTTTGCCCTTGCAAGTCACACAAATCACTCTCCAGTCTTGAACATGATTTTGACTCTTATCTCTTGGTACCTTTGTTCCCTCTGACAAAGGTCTCCCATGTCCCAAACTTCTTTAAATCCATCTCATCTTTTAAGGCTTGGTTCTGATGAAATGTACCCAGTGAAATTCTACTAAATTGTAGCTTTGTTGGCAACTACATATATTTTTTGAATCCTTCAAACTTGATTTTACCTAGATAACTATCTAAAATATTAGTTATTTGCATCTTTTCCCAAGTCTCTCTCCCTGGTTTTGTGAATGCTTCAAAGGAAAGATCTATATCTTATTCTTCCCTCATCACTTTTCTTTTCTTCTTTTCAAAGTTTATATTAAAAAGTAAAGGAAGGACTTACATGCACAAAGGGAATAAAAGATTGATTGCATCTAACCATGTGCAACAAGCTATCATTATTCACATATTCATAATGAGGTGGTGTGTGTTGGGGCGGGGGTAAGAGGAGAAAGAGACCACTGAGGGACAAAGAAAATGAGCCAGAGATGCAAGGGGATAATTCCTTTTTCTACTTAAAAGATCTAGTTGTCTGTGTACTTTTTCTTCACTTTGGGGGAGTAATTTTCCCTGAAAGAATTCATGGAAAGTATTCGCTAAAGCTAGAATTAGCTGACTACTTGCTGATGTGCTTACATGTCCCTGAGGTCCCATATAGGACACTGCTGATACTATGGAAATGGCCTATGGAAGGATGGACATTTGGTGAGAAGAATTATTCACTTTGCCCATTGCTTTCTCCATCTAAAGGGAACACCCAGTGTAAAGTATCCTCTAATAGCTTACTCTCTCTGCCGTGCTGGTGTGTGTGCATGTGTGCATGTGTGTGTGCGTGCATGCATGTGTGTGTGTGTGTGAGAGAGAGAGAGAGAGAGAGAGAGAGAGAGAGAGAGAGAGAGAGAGAGACAGGGAGAAATAAGGAAAATGAGTGAGGGTGTGAGGATGGGAGCACGAGGGAGAAATGGAGAGGGAGACAGAGAGAGAAGAAAAAGACTGAGTGACAAAGGAAGTGAGTCACAGACACAGGAGAGACTTCATTTTCCTACTTCTAAGGGTTGTCCTGTGCAAAAAAATTGGAGGAAGAACTCTGGAAAGAAACTAAGTATGGTGAAAATGCTGTTATTTTAAAACCACACGAAAGGCAGCATCGCTGAGTAGAAAAGAGACTGCCTGGAAGCTTCAGCGCCTGTATTTTTGTCTCACAGGTAATGTTAACAAGCTGCTTGCTGGAGAAAATCACTTAATTTCTATCAGACTCAATTTTCCCATCTGTAAAATGAGAAGTTTGAACTAGATGATCACTAAAATTTCTACCTCTAAAAATCTCGGGTTCTTCATGCTGGTAAGTGAGGTAACTTCTTGTTTAAATTTAAGATATTATCACTGATCTGATATAGTGCTCACTCAGCAAACTAAAGATTTTCCAAAGGATGACAACATTCAGCTTAACATATTGAAAACCTGTATCTAAAATATAAACGCTGCACAATGGATTGCGGTGGAGGATCACAGAGGCCCTGGCGATGTGTGTGCCCTGGTGACAACACCAGAAGGGGGAGACCCTACACCTTTACATCATAAACAACTTCATTAAATCAATGTAGCATCCAGAAAAAATCCAACTGGAGATACAGGGGGAAAAATCTAAGAATAAACACATTTTAAAAATTAAATAAAACTGCAGATTTCCAAAAAGGAAAAAGAGAACAGTGAGTGCTGTATAACAGCCCGCCTTAAAACAAGCTCTGAGGAAATCTTCCCAATCAATTCGAGAACATCAAATTTCACTTCTGAAGCAAAGGAAGACCTTAAAATTTCATTGCATCTCTTTCTTAGACTCAGTTAGACACAATTTTTCTGACGAATACAAAATTCACAGTTGTCATGGTTTTTCAGAATCCAGATTACCAGACTGGGTTTGAATCCTGTCTGCTTATAACTCTCAGTGAAGCCTTTCCTTGCCTTGGGCCTCAATTTATCCTTCTTAACAAAGAGAACACAGGCTATGATGATCGGGTGATTTCCATTAGCTCTTAATACTCTTTCTGTGAGGCCTATGTAATAAATAGACTCTTCTCTTTGACCAATAAGCCTGATTAGTGACTTGGTTAATCAAATAAAATTTACATTTCCTCTGAAAGTATTTACATATTTGTAATTATTTGTCACCATGTTAAAAAAATGAGTAAATTATTGGTGTTTACAGCCTTGTCCTTCCAGCCATTAATATGACTCCTGGCCTGCCATTTTCTGGGATTTTGTGAAGCGGAATTGGAGCCAGGAAGAAAAAAAAAAAAAAGAAGTGGAGTATAAAGTGAAATTTGCTTACAAAAATGACAGTGTTTTATTGATAGAAAGAAGAAATGCAGACACAATTGTAAGTAGAATGAGCAAGAGAAAGAGAAGCACAAGTCCAGGCCAGATCTGTGTGCGTGCACACATACAAGTGCCCACACATAGGTATTTTAAAAGCCTTTTTGGGGGTTTTCATTTCATGACATCATAAACATGAGTTCAGAGTATGTGTTAATTTAAGCAGATTGGAAGTCAGGTGTGTCATTTGGGAAGAGAGACCAGCATATGACTCGTCCATTATTATAGGCAGGGTGCTATGGCAGCCTTAAGTTTTATTTTATTTCTAAGTTAAATTGGTTCTATTTGTTCTATTCTTTCATTTGTGAGATTGGTCTCAGTTAACCTTTATTTCTCAGATATCTCTAAAGTCATGGAATCCACAATTAATAGTATACTCCTGATTTCTAAAAGACATCAATTAAATTACTCATATTCTACACAGATCTCACCTGATATCCCTTAAAAAGTTGCAATAATTGTTCTTTTACTACATTGTCTTTCTTTTATATTTCATAGGTTTATATGATTGCTATTTCTTTGGTCTGTCACTTTTCCATTGTGTTATTTTTATTTTGACAGTTAACAATTTCACTACTGCGATAGTCATTTCCGCTGATTTTGGTGAAGTGTCATCAAATCTTTGGTGGGTGGTATAATCTTCATTTCAGATTGAAAGGGATGATCAACAGAAATGAAAAAGATACATTTATGGACAATGAACAACCTGGTAATGTAGCAGTTATCTTCAAAGACAACTGTGTTATATAAAATGTTGATTTAGCATACAGATATACTTTAAAAAAAGATTAAAAATTGGATCTTGAATAATAAAAGGTATCTAAATAGTCATCTGTGTTTAGTGCCAATCTAAATTACATCCTGTCTAAACTCTATTTAATCCTTCCTTTCTGTCTGATGCTGTCTAAAATCCGTAGTTTGTTCAATCCTTTCCTTCCGTTCTTTCATATGTCAAACATGGTATATTCTGAAGATAAATTAGTAAGTAAAACAACACATCCCCTGCCTTTATAAAGTTTTTCCTTAAGTAGACCAAAAATTAAAAAAAAACTAATAAAATGAATAATTACAAACTGTGGTGAACCATAAAGGAAACATGATGAAAGGGGAAGTGCCAAGGAATGGAGGGTGCTTAGCAACAAACCAGATTAATGATTAAAACTGATTTGCTGGTTTTCTCTTATATTAAAGACACAGCAGAACACTTTCTGGCCAAAGGTTCTTATTTCATCTTCATCTATACATATATAAATGCATAGTAACTTTTACTTTGGAATTATGAATATAGAAAATAAAAATTGACTAGGAGTTACACACACACACACACACACACTCACACACGCACACTCACACCTCACATTATGTTCCCCACAATAAAAATAATAATAGGAAAATTTGTTTTTCAACATATGCTATTTTGATTTTAATTTTAATCTGTTAATTAATTTTAACTGTATAGGAGATGATATGCCTAACATCACAAAAAACTGCAAAGATGGCTAAAGTGATATTTGCATCTTCTAGGTAGGGAAAGTCAGAAATATATACAGTCATCCCTCAGTATCTGCAAGGTATTAACTTCAGGCCCCCCATGAATACCACAGTCCATGGATGCCTAATTTCCTTATATAAAATGGCCTAATATTTGCATATAACCTGTACCATCCTCCCATATACTTTAAATCATTTCTAGATTACTTATAATAACTGTTGTGACTATAATGCTATGTAAATTGTTATATTTTTTTAGAAATAACAAGGAAAAAAATCTGCACACGTTCAGTATAGACACAGTCATTTGAAGTCTAATTACATAGCATTTATTTTTGATCCATGGTTGGTTGAACCGAGAGGTACACAACTTGTAGATACAAAGGACTGACTTTGTAGGAAGAAACAAAACATCCAAGGCACCAACATAATTTAGGCACAAATCACCTTGCCATTAATTGGAATAGACTTGGAGTTAATGCTAAGTTCAATATAATAAAAGTAGGATAAGGCCATTGTGAACAAGAATATTGTAGCATGTCTCTTGGACTAAGGCGCTTTAAATATGAAGATAGGTAGAAAGTCAAAGTCGACAGAGAGGCCATTCATAAAATAGTTGCAACAAAATCAAAATCAGATGCAAGAAAGAAGCCAGCCTGTGCAGGGACAAAAGAGGAATAGCCCAGATTAAGGTTCACTCAGGAGAAGGATGGGTGATAAGACCAGATGTTTCAGTTGGCATAGTATAGTATGATACCTCGACTATAAATCCGATGTTTATTTTTTCAAAGACTTTCCATAAAACAGGTTATGGAGATTCAAAAGAACCTAAGAAGCCCTTTTTGGAAGAACTTCAAAGAATAAAGACATAAAAACTCTCGATTCTGTCACATTAGAAATTTATACACTATCCGTATGGGTGGTGCCATCGCAGGGAGAAATAGCTAGCTTGGGCTTTGTCTTCTATTATGCTATTTTTCTTTGTTTGAGAGTGTTGACCTGCCTGCTCAAAAGCCCTATCTATCTAATCCAGTGATTACTTGCATGGTAAAATAATTTAAGGGTCAATTACATTCATGGGCTAATTTCTTTTCATTGGGTTCATTGCTGACCCCAGAAAATTCAAACGGTGACACAGGAATGTAAATGCTTTGTAGAGTTAGAAAATGCCTATTCGAAAGTAAAATGGTTATGTCAAATGTAGAATACATTCAACTTTGGGTGGCTGCTCGCCATGTTTTGGTGATCACTTTCTAGAAAGAGACCTAGAAAAACTGCTGAGTGAATCCCTGACATGCTGATTTTATTGGAAAACCAGTGCTTTCTAAGGCTATTGAAAATTTAGTGGCCAGTTATTGGGGACTTCATTTGTACCATCTCTCCCCCAACCGTAAATATTTATCCTTGTTTGAAGCAAAAGAGATTAAAGGATGAATTGAAGAGGGATTCCAGTTTGCTACTTCCTTCAGTGTTATTTTTAATCTTTGAGATATACTATAAAGTCCCTTTAACCTGAAAGAAAGACACCCCTCCGGAGTCACGCAGTAATCAATGGCAAAGTTAATTGGAATTTAGAGCCTTTAACAATTCTATCTTAGCAATTCTGCAGTGTTCAGAGTGAAAGACGACTTTAATCAAAGCTTGACGTATTTGAGAAAGAGACAAAGAACAGGAGAAAGAAAATAATTTGTAAGTGACTGAAACCTAGTCTTCCCTTTCAGAATTTTCTTTCTTTCATTGTTCTAGGTTTAGAACTGAAACTCTTTTCGAGCAGAGAACAAACAGTATTGGATAATGGTTAAAGAAATTTGGTCTGGACATAAATCTTACTGCAGTGTGCATTAGCTGAGCCAGACTAAACGCATTACTTAGTCGCTTTGTGCTTCACTTCGTGCATAAAACGAGAATAACAACAAAACCCAGTTTAGCACTAGGCCTGGAACAGAGTAAGTCCTCAGTAAAATTTCACCACTGTATTTTTATGAGGATAGTCTAAATATTCTTTTTGATATACTTCTCTACATTTTCTTCCAAAAGTCTGGAACTAATAGAGAGCCATAACCACAGGGCAGAGGCAGAGTATGGAAAGATATAGAATATAATTCTCCAGATCTACTTAGTTGTAGGGAAGACACCTCAAAATGAAAATATTTTCACTGATGGTATCCTGGCTTTTATTTACAATTTTTTAGCTATATTGAGGTATAATTTATATAGAAAAATTGTACATATTTGATGTATGCATTTTGATCAGTCTAGATATATGCAAAAACTTGCGATACCAACACCAAAATCAAGGTACTAAGAATATCAAACACCTATAAAAATGCCCCCATGTGTTCACACGTGTGTGTGTGTGTGTGTGTGTGTGTGTGTGTGTGTGTGTGTGTGTCAGGTGCAGGGCATGAAAACACGTAACAGAAGATATATCTTCTGCCCATTTTAAAGTACCCAACACCATATTTGTAACTCTAGGTACATGTGGCACAGTAGATCTCTAGACAACATTCCAAATTTTAATGACTCCTATTTACCAATTTCACTGGAACAATAGGCTCATATCCCTCATTTTGTGGGTTTTAAAAAAAAAAGAAGATGGTGCTTTAGTACACTGATAAGATACAACTGAACAGGCCTGTTCAGAGTTTTGAGACCAGTACGAAATAGCCATTACCACACCTCTATAAATTAAATTGTCATTTCCTTTTTGCAGTTGTGCTTTACCTACAAGCATATCAGCCATGGGCCCAATGGGCCTGATTCGTTACTCAGTACTGGTAAATGACTCTTGGTACGGGTACTTGGAATTAGAAAATAGTTCAGCATATGGAATTGAGAATTATTTGCACCCCTGTTTACAAACTTGGAATAAGGGAATGTTGGAGGTGTCTGGGACCATTTCATTCATTCTGGGACCATTTTGTCTTTGTTGGGACTATTGTATTTACCACACTTGGCTGAATGAATTGGAGCATCTAGAACAATTCTATAGCCCAACAGCACCATGAACAAATATTTTATCAGTGAAATGATGAGTCAGAAAGGAAGGAAACCCATGGGGAAAACTTGCTTGTTTTTCCCATAATGCAGAAACCAGTGTATGGCATATGCTTGGTAAGAAGACAGCTCAGATCTCTCAGAAAGAGACAAACCCTTTATTCAAATAGAATACAGAGTCCTTAAGGTGGGGATGCTTTACTGACCCTTCAGTGAAATTATTCTTCTGATACAGAGAAGAAATTATTCTTCTGTTTCTCGGAGGTTGGTAAATTTAAGGTTGTGTTTTAAATATGCACACATATTCTGGTGATTCAAATGCAACTAGTAGCTAACTTCATTGTCCTTGCTTTATCTATGTTCATAGGGACTGGCTTAGTATCAGCTATTTCAAATGTGGAGAGCAGAGGATAATGATGAACATTATGCATTCTCAAAGAGTGAAGACCAAATGACAACCCAAAGCATGGCAGGAAGAAATGTTAACATAGAGAAAAGAGAAGAATGAATAGTCATTACATAATATATACGGATACAGGTTTCAAACTAGGGATATGTTCTTGAATTATTTTGAAGTTATGAATGTTAGATGCAGTGTAAATACACAGCATAACTTCATCTCCATTTAAAAAAGAAATGACATAAATGCATATAAATGTTAATATACAATATAATTTCATGTTTTCTTATATACATACACACACACACATACTCACATAATATCCACACATGTTTATATATTACTATGAATGGATGAGTCCTATCGACATAGAACAGAGTTAGATGAGGGTGAGGCAATAATCTGTCTGCTCTGTCTGCAATTTCCTATATCTTTAATTCGTTGTGGGAACACGTGTTATTTTCATTACTTAGAAACAAGTTCCTTAAAAGTATAAATTTAAAGGGATTTTAGAGTAAGCGGACCTTTTTAAAATAAGCAGCTTGTCATATGAAGAATTCATAGTAATCTTTTTGGATCAACATTTTAAATAGGTTAAACTACAAAGCTCAAAGAAGATGCCAAGAGTTGTGACCCACACCAAAATCATTATTAACAAATGAATCATCTAATATTTACTTCAAAGTACATGAGATAAACATTTACCTTTATGTCAGAATGACACCAATTAATTCATACTTCAATATAAGTAATAAACTACTTTAACATTATCTTAAAACAAATTTAAAACCTTAAGACCAATTAGAAAGACCTTAAGACCAATTAGAAAAGACCAATTTCTTTATTATACATGAAACATAAAAAAGGTAGTCTTAGATAAATTGTGGATGAAACTTGCTCAGTTTTAAGAAATGTTTTGAAAAGTGTATGCGCCTATGAAGAATCATTTCTTTTCCTACACACCCACTTGTCATAATTAAAATTTTATTATTCATACTAGCACACTACTGATGCTTCGGCTTATCCTTTAAACATCTGGCCTACTGCTTAAAATGCATGAAGTGCACTGATGTCAACCCGCGCTGATAATCAGAGGACCTTCAATTAAGGACCCAGAAAGCAACCAATGATAAACGAGAGAAAAGACAGGACAAGTTTGCCAAAGAATTCTTTCATAGTCTGATTCTCAAAAGCAATTAGAATCACTTCTTTTGGTCTTGGAATTAATGAATTTTCATTAAAATTTAAATTTCAAATGATTCCAAGGATATCAAACTTGAGATGTTGAGCTGATTGTCTACATAATAAATCACACCACAGGAACATGTCAAAAAGACTAATGCAAGTTCTTTGCCATCCAAAGTTGTGTTTCTCCTTGTCAGTGCTTCGTGAACATATATAATTGCTTTCTTTTTCTCGAAAAAGCTATAGCCAAAGACCCACTGTTATTAAACTATTTCAATCTGTTTAGAATTTGTCACATTATAATTCCAAGGCTCTGACTAAAACTGGTTCTAGTCTACAAAATATGGTTTGTTCTGATAATTGAATGTGACATGAATTAAAAAAATTGCTAGTTTAAGTTGATAACACAAACTTTTTTTTGATAGGAAACCATATATTCGTGTGTGCGTGTGTGTGTGTGTGTGTGTGTGTGTGTATAAGCTAAGCAACTACATTATGGAATATTCAAATGCATGACCATGAAAATAACTAAAATTCTTTGGGCACAGAAATCAATACAGGTGTTTTAAATGGTAATAAAATTAACACTTTGTGGTCCGCTCATGTATTAGTATGTGTTTTCTTCACCAGCATCAGGTGGTCGCTCACGTATTAATACATGTTCATCTAGTCTCTGTTTTTTCACACCACGGTGGATTTATTTGGAACTATTAGGAGCTATTTCTTTGATTGTACTCAGTCTAGAAGCTTTACACATTGTTTTGGTGAAAGTATAAGGTGTTTTATGAGAGACATTACAGTTTTTTTAATATCCAGTTGTTCAGGAGTTGTGTGTGTTTTATTGAATGCTTATACCATTCATGCGGTGGCACAGAAAATGGCCGGCCCCATGGACTGGAAAATTTAAAGGGCACCGGCACACAAAGTGTTAAGCAATAAAGTAAAAAAATAATACACATATAAAATTGCATAGTGTGAATGTTGATTATTTTAATCTGAAATTAAATATGTGAAAGAATATATGGCAAAATTTAGGCTACATTTTGGTGAGTCTTTTAATAATTGTCACAAAAATAATTTTGTTTAATAACTTTCATAGTATCCTTTTGCTTTCCATAACAGAATGAATCCTCTGTTAAAAAAATCTACACAACATAAAGACTTTTCCAAAATATAACATATGCACATCAAGCATCCATGAAGGAATCCCTTTAATTCCCACCTTAATACTTTTCTCGCTGGGCCTCCCTGGTGGTGCAACAGGTTAAGTGCAGCACTATGAAGTTATCCAGAGCCACTGTAGCACGAGTTCGATACCCGGCCAGGGAGATTCCCACATGGCGCGGCAGACCTCTCCTCTCACCCGCTGCTCCCCTCAGCAGTGTACTTCAGTAGATCTGCCTGTCCTGCTCCCCACTCTGTCTCTGGTGAATCCTCTCACCACCCCAAACTTCTGGCCTACACCCCAGCTTGTATGCATAAATAAATAAATCTTAAAAAAAATTCTTGTTATGTTCCTCTTTATATGTATAGTTTGAATCAGACTAGTGGAAATATCATCAATGCTTTATTTTCATTATTTACTACTTGTTTCATGCATTTATATCTTGCACAAGATTCTGAACCTAGGTAAAAGTTTCTCCCAACAATCCATCTTTTCCAACTCAGCAATTCTACAGTCTCTATCACAATGTAAGTCTTATAAATAAATACATAACAACAAATAAAAATAGAAGACTGTGTAGAGAGTCTTCTATTTCTTCTGTGTAAGATGTGTAGAGAGATTGGAGGAGGATCAAATGTCCCAAACTTGTAATCAAACTGTTCGAACGGTCATTTTATTTGTCCCACACAGTATCTAAATATTTAAGTACAAGGACAATGCAGCACCTATTGCCTAGTCCTTCATTTCTTCATATTTTTCTGTTTATACCCTAGCTCACATGTACATTTCAGCTTGTAACACCGGCGTTATATGCTGACACACTAACTGTATTCTGCTATACTGATACTGCACAGCTATGTTCATCTCCTCCATACTTTGTTTTTTTTTAAATAGATATTTTATTTATTTTTGTTATTCGTATATTTTACATTATTGTGTGTTCCCCATAAGTTACCCACCACCTGTTCACCCATGGAGCCATCACCATAGTCCTCCGTGCTCCCCTCTTCCCCCCTCTTGAGCCCTCCTCCTCCCCTCCTCCCCTGCTGAATGTCGCTTTCTTATTTGGCTCCCCTATATTCCTGTTATAAGTGAAACCATTCAATAATTTTCTCTTTCTTTCTGGCTTATTTCACTGATCATGATCCCTTCTAGGTCCATCCATGTTGCTGCAAATTGCATGTGTTTGTCTTTTTTGAATGCTGAATAGTATTCCATTGTGTATATGTACCACATATTCTTGATCCAGTCATCTATTTTTGGGCATTTGGGTTGTTTCCACACCTTAGCTATTGTAAACAGTGCTGCAATAAACATGCGGGTGCATGTATCCTTTTGGATTAGTGTTTTTGTGTCTTTTGGGTATATTCCCAGTAGTGGTATTGCTGGGTCATATGGAAGTTCCATTTCTAACAGTTGAGGAGATCAAAGAAGAAATCAAAAAATACCTAGAAATGAATGACAAGGAAGACACAACCTTCCAGAATGTTTGGGACACAGCAAACGCAGTATTAAGAGGGAAATACATAGCAATACAGGCTCACATCAAGAAACAAGAAACAACTCAAAGAAACAATCTAATCTTTCACCTCAAAGAACTAGAAAAGGAACAAGAGAAAAGCCCAAAAGCCAGTACAAGAAAGGAAATAATAAAAATAAAAGAAGAAATAAATGAATTGGAAATCAAAAAAACAATGCAGAAGATCAACGAAACCAAAAGCTGGTTCTTCGAAAAAATAAACAAAATAGACAAACCTCTAGCAAGGATCACAAAGAAAAAATGGGAGAATACACAAATAAACAGGATAAGAAATGAAAGAGGCGAAATTACAACAGACACAGCAGAAATCAAAAGAATAATCAGAGACTATTATAAACACCTATATGGAAACAAATCCAACAACTTAGAGGATATGGATAAATTCCTGAAACTACACAGCCACCCAAAAATAGGTAAAGAAGATAGAGAACACCTAAACAGACCAATCTCAATCCTCCATACTTTCAAAATGGCAATCTAATATCCAAGTGCAGAAGTATCTTAATTCTTCTTATTATCTGTCTATTCTACAAATCACTATAAGTCAGCTATATACCTGGAGTGCATAACAATCAATAATAATATACTAACAATATGAATAAATTGCCTTATATATGATAATAGTAATTTTTGGGGCATAAGGTAATGTGTACATCTTTTTTTTTGATCCATAATATATCTGTACCAATTGTGGATGGTACCAGTTAGGATAGTTAGCAACATAACCTTTACAAAGTTTGAGCTTAACAACAAAAATGGTTGGAGGATGGGAAGTTGATGAGTCCATATCAATTTCATATGCTAGAAGTTGGAGCATGACGGTCTAAAATATTTTTTTCATATTTAGTAAGATGATTATATTCAACCCATGGGACATAACTTTTTTCTAATCTACTATTTAACAATTATCCTCTAATTAACATTATTGAGAATATATAGAAAAAAACAGGTGTAACTTTTTCATACAGATGGAGAATTCAGCACGGATGTTATCTTAATGAAATATTAACAGACTATACAATTATTAATTCAATAAATGCCCAAATTCCTGAACTAATTATTTAACTCATGTGATCAAACAGGAAATGATATTTGATATGATCTGCCATAGAGTATTCTTTTCATTCAATTATAATTTTTCTAATATCATATTTGATATTTCTAGAAAATGAAAGTATTCACATTATATATGGTAAGATTGTTAAACCTGTTCCATGCACTGATGAAATATGTTTTAAGAGATTTGAAAAAAAAACATAACAGATCTAAAAGTGAAAAGCTGTCTATTTAAACTATATGATTGGCAGGGTAACCTCAGCATAAACTTGAAAAGTTAAGCTAAACGTTAAGCTAAACTCGTATCTAAGTGAAAAGTAACCGTAGTCTAAATAGAACTTGAGATTAACCAAATAATACAGAAGTGAAGTAGGTCAGACTAAATGGGTGTATGCATAAAGTTACATTTTGGCAAACTCCAAACTGGGAACTTTGATCTGACAAATGGACAGAGTATTTATGACTAGAGTTGCTGGGAAAGATTTCAGTCATTTGGTCCTTGTCTAACAGCATGGTTGAATCTGTATCATTCAATAACTGGGACAGAATATCTGAAATGTTAGATGTTTGATAGACATTGTTAGGGTTTGTAGTGACATCAAATCAAAGTATCTAAAATCAGGACTGCCTTTTTTTGAAATCATATTTGCTGCATTTTGATACAATGGTATAAAAAAGAATTATACTACAGATTCTGAAGTTAATGACGATCATCTTATATTTCAAGAGCTAGTTCTCAGGGGAGGTAGCAATTTTTCACTTCACTTAAATTGAAGACTTCTTAACACTGTTCCTCTGAATTTGACATCTGATGTCTTTAATAAGCAAAACCACATTAATTACCTACATTTCCTAAATCACACCATCAATAAAGTGTTGTTGCATTTTCACCCTAAATTGCTTAGGAGGGCAATGTGCCAGGCTAGGAAAAAATATGTAAGTATGCTAATTAGGAGCTATTTGTTTAGTGTATCAGTCAGCAGCAGGACAGTAGGTAATCACGGGGGGTTCAGCCAGGGAATGAAAAGGGGAGAGTGGAAAGCACATCCAAGTGAGCATAGGATAAGCCATCTCTCGGGTGTGATTTGGAATGGAATTTATTTCTTAAACACCGTTATGATATCTAGGAGAATCAGACGGGTAGAAATCAGGCAGGCCCCTACAACTGCTAAATAAGGTGAACCAGGCAGTTAGTCAGAGGGCTATGAAATAGGGTCAACATGTTAGCATACCATACGGGCATCTTGGATTCAAAAAACCAAACAGATTCTGGGTATCAGAAATAGTATTGCAGCATCTGTGGAAAGCTTAATAGAAATGGCAAATTCTAAACTACCTAGAGTGTTTCCTAACCATGTAACACTAAGGTGGTAAGAACGCAGACTGTTCAGAGCTCATTAAGTGGACAAATGAATGGGTGTTTAAAATAAAAATAAATCCCTCTCATTTATATTATGCTTCCTAAGAATATCACTGGCTAGGAGGAAGAATAAAATTTAACCTTGAAGACTGTAAAATTCCTGCATGGGAAAGCAAATATATTACCTGTGTTTTCTATTTTATTTCCATCCGTATTTTCCCTTCAATAATAAGTATGAAATGAAATATTTAAAGTTGGAAAGGCAATTCAAAACTTGTTAGTGGTTCCTCTGAAACTGGTTTCTCCATTCTCTTGGCATTTACTAGAATTATTTAAATTTCACAGCACAACCCAAAAACTACATGATGTAAATCGCATTGTAAATGAATTATATTAACATTGCCTTACCCACTATTTATACAAGTGGCTTCATCTGCCTTGCTTGCTATTAAATATAGTTTATGGACAACATGACACTATATTTTCCATGTACTTGATTTTTACAAATTACTCTGCATCCTGAATTGAGTTCTGACATTTGTGACATAATATGTAATATTAAAAACCCCTTGCTCTTTAATGATAGTTTTCTTAAATTCAAATTGGTTCATATATTTCCACTACACTTTACAATGCCACTTGTATTTGCATATACATAACTGGTATTTCATACAGATTAATTTCCTCTTAAGGAGGATACTATTAACTGAATATCGATTTTTTTTAAAGATTTATTTATTTATACATACAAGCTGGGGTACAGGCCAGAGGTGTGGGGCGGTGAGAGGGTTCACCAGAGACAGAGTGGGGAGCAGAACAGGCAGATCAGAAATACACTGCTGAGGGGAGCAGCGGGCGAGGCAGGAGAGGTCTGCCGTGCCATGTGGGATTCTCCCTGGCTGGGCGTCGAACTCGCATCGCGTGCTGCCGACAGCTCCACAGCGCAGCGCTCAACCACTGCGCCACCAGGGAGGCCCTGAATATCGATTTTTAAAAAGATTTATTTATGCATACAAGGGTTGGGGTGTAGGCCAGAGGTGTGGGGGGTGAGAGGATTCACCAGAGACAGAGTGGGTAGCAGAAAAAACAGGCAGATCTACTGAAATACACTGCTGAGGGGAGCAGTGGGCGAGACAGGAGAGGGCTGCTGCGCCATATGGTTTGCTCCTTGGCCAGGGGTCAAACTTATGCTGCAGTGGCTTAGGATAGCTTCGTAGTGCTGAGACTTAACCCCTTGCGCCACCAGGGAGGCCCTCAATTTTTTTCTTTACCTTTTTAATAATGCCTTCCAATTAGATGAGAATGTTTTTAGTCTAGAATTACCAAATCCCAGAGGGGCCCAGAGTCATAGTGATTTTTCTTGACTAATAATTTTCTTGAGTGTGAGTTCAAGTGAAGTTCTAATTCTTAATTTCTTACCTATTTTTTTTCTAATTTAGTGCCTCACATATATTTTAGTAACTAAAATAAGCAGAGAGGTGGTCACAAATTATCATGTGTACATTAAGAAAATTTGGCTCAGGAGAAGCTATTCTCTGAGGAAGATTTCCAGTGTGTTCAAGACTCTAGCAACTGCTTACTAGAAACCTAAGAGCAATTAACAATTTTTTGAAAATCTTATGTAGTCTAGAGGAAGAATCTTCCCAGATTTAACTTCCTTTCCTTGAACATGTAACTTTATCATCTTATAGCTTTGGCATCCTATGCCTTAGTATTTTATATTCTTATCAATCAATTTTTAGAGTTTTATTCTTTAGAAAGTACCAACATGACAGCCTTTGACGCAGGCAGGTCTGGCTGCTACTATTAACGTTGTTTTGTAAAAAAGGGTTTGGAATTAGGCCAAGATCAAGCCTCAAATAAATGACATGGTTGGGACTAAATCTGATGGCTATGACAGAAAAAAATTACAAACCCAGTCTGCTAAATTCACATATTACAAAAACGTACTCATGCCTTCACTTAGCATTTCTTTTAAAAAAGACACATGATGTATTGGGATTTTTGTAATATAAAGAAAAAGCAATTTTCTTAGCTCCTTTTTCCAGTATGCCTGATGCTGAGATGTAGATTGTTTCCTTTCTTAATGTGTAAAATGTTGTAGAATTTTTCAATCCCTCAGTGAATGTTACTTAGGAAGAGGCATTAATTCTTTCAGTTCACTAGGGTATCGTTTGGCAAATTACTAAATATAAGCAATAAATCACAGAGTTGGGAGATGCTCTGAGAAATGCTCTAGGTTTATTCTTCGCCTTCTGGTAAATTATAAACTTACTGCATTAAAAGTAAGCATACGCATATTCTCATATTATAGACATTAGTAAAAAATCATGAATGAACTATGATTATTTTACAACACCACCTTTTTGAAAATTTGTGTAAGTGTATATATATATCAGGTATTTATATTTCAAAGTTTGGTTACAATTTCTGAGGGACTCCAAATAAAATTCAACCATCTCACTTGCAAATAGATATGATTAATTGTTCTAACTCTACAGCCTTTTAAGTTTAGAAATAAGTAAAAGTGTCAAAAAGTTATAAGAAATATTTTATTTTATAACATAGGCTAACGCAATGGAATTGGCTTTGATGATTCACGGAAATTGAAAGGATGAACTAATATCATCTTGAGTTGATACACATATAAAATTTTGGTTGAGACATATTCTCGTATCCCCAAAGAAAGTGTATGGCATTTACTATAAAGAATCAAAACCCTAATATATAAAAATGGGCAGTGGATCTGAATAGACATTTATCCAAAGAAGACATACAGATGTCTAGTAGGCAAATGAAAAGATGCTCGTAATCTTTAATTATTAGAAAAATGCAAATGAAAACAACAATGAGACATCACCTCTAACTTGTGAGAATGTCTATTATCCAAAAGGCAAGGAACAAGTGTTGGAAAGAAGGTGGAGAGAAGGGAACCCTTACATTCTGTTGGTGGGAAATTAAACTGGTGAAGCCATTAAGGAAAGCAGCGTGACGTTTTCTCAAAAAGTTAAAAATAGAAATTCCACATGACCAGTTATCCCACTTCTGGTAATTTACTCCCCCCCCCCCAAAAAAAAATACAAAGACACTAATTAAAAGAGCTGTGCATCCCCATGTTAACTGCAGCACTATTTACTATGGCCAAAACAAAACAACCTAAATGCCTACTGAGAGTTGAACTGGATAAAGAAAATGTGGTAAATACACACAATGGAATACTATTCAGCTATAAACAAATTGAATCCTGCCATTTACAACACAGTTGGATCTAAAAGGAATTATGTTTAATGAAATAAGGTAAACAGAAAAAGACAAACACTGTATGATTTCACTCATATGTGCTACATAGAGAAAACTGACAGACAAACCACATAAAACAAAAATAAACTTTTGGACTACAACAATAATTAGGGCCTCCCTGGTGGAGCAGCGGTTGAGCGCTGCGTTGTGGAGCTGTTGGCAGCATGCGATGCGAGTTCGAAGACCAGCAGGGGAGAATTCCACAGGGTGCGGCAGACCTCTCCTGCCTCGCCCGCTGCTCCCCTCATCAGTGTATTTCCGATCTGCCTGTTCTGCTCCCCACTCTGTATCTGGTGAACCCTCTCGCCGCCCGCCCCATGCTTCTGGCCTGTACCCCAGCTTGTATGTATAAATAAATAAATCTTAAAAAAAAAGAATAATTAGTAGTTACCAGAAGGGAGGTGGGTAAATCAGGAAGAAAGGAAAACTGTATGGTGAAGGAGAGATTTGGACTTTCAGGGGTGAATTTAATGTAGTGTATACACATGTTGGTTCTCAATGATAAACACCTGAAATTTATATAATGTTATAAAGAAATGTTAAGTTTTTTGAAAAGAATCTCACTCCATAGACTAACATAATTGTTATCTGTTCTTAGAGTATGAAGTTATAAAACATGAGAACATTTTAATAACTACAGGAGTTAATTACATAATTGTTCAATTATACTCTGTAAGGATAAACAAAGGAAATAAGACAAAAACTACTATATTAACTATTTTTTCCTCAATTAAGGTGACAGATAAGTACATGAAAACTTTTCAATTTTATAAATCAGAAAAAAATCCACGATATAAAAAGCATATCATTTAAAGAATAGTAGGACCAAATAATAGTCATAGAAATGCAGTATGACTTTTTGATCCTATTTATATATTCATATACATGACCTGCTTCTCCTGGTAAAGAAACAGGGGTGCTCATATCAGGATGGGTCCCCAGTAAAAATAAGGAAAATGGATGTTCTGATCCCACCTCACAGAACCGGCACTGAGCTTGAGAAGTGCGTGACAGAGGAGACTATAGAGAAACAAAAGGAAGGGTCAGACAAAACCAAACCAATATAAACTCTAGAAATATGACTGTAGAATTGAGGCTACCATAGGGAGAGAAGGGAAGACAAAGTGGGGAAGGATCCCAATGGACTAGAAAGGACAACTGTGGGAGCCTTGGTGGTGGGTACGGTGTGGTACCATAGACCTGAAGTGTGAACCTATATTTTTGAATTATATACAGTATTGCAAACCAATATTGTATCCATAAAAAATAATAAATTAAAAGATATTAAAAGGGAGCATTTTCAAAGGAAATAAAAAGCAAAATGCATACAACGTCTATGAGCACTTCCACACTACAACAACACAGTTGCATGGATTCAGCAGAGATCGGATGGCTTGCAAAGTCTAGAATATTCCCTATCTCTTCCTTTAGAGAGAAAGTATGCCAACTCCTGCTGTAGGAGACAACATGTACAAGGAGGCATCAATAAAAGGGGTGGTCAGATATTAGTTCGACCCCAAGAGTTCAATTATGAAATTTAGAAGGAAGGAAGGGGGGAAACAAACAGAACGGGGGAGGAGAGCTAAATGGAAAGTCTCTAGAAATTTAAATATATGATTCGTATTGACATCTTCATGTTGTTAGATTACAGAATAGGAATATTTTTACTTTAAGGGGATTTGTGCACAGACTGGAGAGGACAAAACCAACGAAGAGAGAGAAGAGAGTGGGGAATAGATGTCCTCAGAAAAAGTTTAATATTAGAAACAGAAGTTAATGTCACTTCATTGTTCTGCCCTGTTTCTTTTAAATTCTATGCATGAGTAAATATTAATGGTAAGTAAACATTTATTGTCTCTCCAGAAATAGTAGGAGAGACTACTTACAAAATTAAACATGTATTGTAAAAAGTAATTCTCCCCTTTATAGAATTTTTCAATGGAAGAAATCACTCAAATCTGAAGAGCACTTGGAAAGATTTTATGATAATGGAAAAGTCACAATTAAAATATACACAAACACACGCACGCAACACAATGTTTTGCGCTTTCCCTAAATCTATCACTATGAACCAATCAAGTTAGGGCACTGGTGGACAAACAAAACATTCAAAGACTTATTTTTGGCAAAGGTTTGTTTATTGTAACGTATTACAATTGTCTGAAAAAAATTAACAAATTCTTTTTACTTATGAAGCTGTTTATCATCCAAGTTCCTAGAGATGCTTAATTCTACATCCATCGTTTTCCTATCCTTCTAGCTACTGCCATGTTTCAACAAAAAAAATGGATCTTTTGGGAGTCCACATTTAATTTCTCAATTATTCTAAGGAAATACTGTCTTCCCAGTGTTTATGGATTCTGTTCAACAAATAGTTATTTAGTGCTTACTATATGCAAAGCGCTGTGCTGGGTACTATGGGAGATACAAAGTGATGTAAAGAGATGAGCCTCCAGGGGATCATAACCTGAGTAGCAAGACAGACAGTCATGCAAGTAACAAGGATACAAGGCAGGTGGAAATAAATGTTTTAATAGGATCTAGACAGGGAAGAAAGAGATTAGCTCTGGTGGGAAATTTTAGTTTCATGGCTTTGTGAAATTTAGACTCAAGACATAAAGGAATCATAGGACTTTCTTCAGAAGAGGTCCAACAAAGAACAATCTCGGAAGACATCATTACATTACAGAGACAAGAAAGGGTGTGGTGTTATCTGCCTCACTTTTAGATTCATAAACCTTGGTAAGTATGTACCCCGGAATCTGCACTCTTAACAAGCTCCTTAAGCAATTCTGTTACAGAAGTTCTTCAAACTGCATCTGAAGGATAATACAGTGTATTTGTTAGAAAAATAGAAAAGGGAAGAGCAGTAATAAGGTTTAGTGTAAAAACCATAGGTTTTATGATAATGAAGTGAGAAAGCAGGTGTGAGGTTGTGCAAAGAGGAAGTGCAGTCATCAGTGTAAGATAATGGATGACTTAAGATGCCTGTTCTATCAATTAAAATTAGGATAAATCTACTCCATTTATGTAAAGTTCAAAAACAGGCAAAATTAGTCTGTTGTGAGAATTCACCAAGCTGTGCTGTTATAGTATCCTGCTTTGTTGTTGAAGTATATCAAACTTCATTAAGAAATTTTAAAACTCAGGTGAGTGGTTATATTTCAACTAAAGGAAAACAATCTATAATCATAATCTTAGTAATTATACAAAGTTTAACAACATACTATCTCTTTCAATTCTCTCAAAGTTATATATAAAGTGGAACATAAGACAGAAATGTTGAAAAATATTTTCAGATAATTTTAATGGGAAAAATAGCTTCCTTGCTAATACTTAAAAACTCATCAGATTGAGACTCATCATTCTAAATCTATCATCCTAAAGTCTATTATTTATAATTGACTCATTCCACTGGGCCTCTTACAGTACAAATTGAAAGAGTTGTCTTTAATTTTTACATTTTCCTATGATCTACTCAAACCACTCCTCTGGACCTTCCAATGCTACCATTCCACTAGAACCACTCATGTCTCTATTGCCAAAAACCGTATGTTGTCAAATTCAAGTGTTACTTCTCTTTTTTTAGTGTATTGAGCCCCTCATAGTATTTCACATTGTTAGTCACTCCTTCCTACCCTAACACTTTCTTTGTATGTCCTCCATGTTACCATATTCTCCTAATTCTCAGTATTCCATGTGGGATACTGCTCTAATGTTCAACTTCTAAATAGGTGACCCAGGGATTGATATTGAGATTGTTTGTCTTCTGTATCTATACATTCTTAGACATTTATTCTTGGAGATCTTAGTGCCATGACTTTAATCAGCCCCTTAGTATACATTATTTCCAGCCCCATGCTCTTCCCTAAAATCCAAATTAATATTCAATAGCCTATTCAACATTCACCATTGGGTGTCTCTAATAAACATCCCAAAACTTACATGCCTAAAGGAAAATTCTTGAAATCTTTTTTCCCAAATCTGTTCCTATTCAAATATATCCTACTCAATACATGGCACGGCCATCATCACAATTTTTCAGGTTAAATATTTGAGAGTTATCCTTAATTTCTCTTATTACTCAAGCACTGTTGATTTCAAATCTGAAATACGTCACTTCAGCCTCTCCACTATAACCATTCTTGTCCAAATTAGCATTATCTCTGACATGGACTACTACATTTAATGACTGGTCTCTTTATTCCCCTGTTACTCCCTACATTCCTTTTTCTATAAACCAGTCAGAATGATGTCAACACTCTCCAATTTCTTGATGTCATAATTACAATAAAATTTAAACTATCGGCTTATATAAACTGGCTATTGCCTATTTCTCTGACCCACTCACCTACTATGCTTTAGCTATACAGGCCTTTGTTGTTGGTATTGTTCCATGAATATGCCAACGCATCCTCACCCAAGATACTTTGCATTAGTGTTCGTCCTACCTACCTAGCTTGTTCTCTCTTTTGATTATAACATGGCTAACCTCGCTTGTCATTCAAATGTCAGTTTAAATAATGATATTTAGAAAATACTTCCTTAACAATCCAAACCAAAGTAGCTACCCAGTCACCATTTATAATCTTACCCGATTGTAAAGTCTCTTTGTATGTTATTTTTTTTCTCTCCAATAGGAGAATATGATCTTAATGACAATACAAGCTTTACCTTGATTGTTAGTAGCTACATGCACACTGCTCCAAACAGGGCATGCCCTGCAATAGGTGTTTTACAAACATTTGTTGAATACTGAATTCAAATTCCTTTAAAGAAGTTACACGACACAATGAATAAAAAATTAAAGGATTTAAGGATAAAGAATATTTTCATTCAAGGGCCTCCCTGGTGAACTAGGGATTAAGTCTCAGCACTATCACTGCTATGGCCTGAGTTCGGTCCCCGGCCAGTGAGCTGACCCACATATGGCACAGCAGACCTCTCCTGTCCCTGCTCCCCTCAGCAGTGTATGTTAGTAAATCCACCTTTCCTGCTCTCCACTCTGCCTCTGGTGAATCCTCTAATCCCCCGCACCTCTGGCCTACACCCTAGTTCTTCTATATAAAATAAATCATTCAAAATGGTCTAAATAATTCATAATAATGGTCTACGTAATTCATAATGTCCAAGACATGCTAGTGGCTACAGAGGCCACCACAAACTAGAGAACTTTACCATCTAATCCCACAACATAAAAGGAATCCATATTATTAATTAGTTACCACTCTGATTTTTAAAAATATGACTCAAATAGAGCAAGGAGATGAGTAATTCCTAGTGCCAAGTATAACTTCTGTTTGGCTAGTAACAGACTTTTTTTCCTTATAGGCATATGGAATTATAGGGTTGCAAACAACAAGGAGAGGTACCTCCTTCTGTAATCACAGTGTTGCTATAATTACAGATAAAGGTTTGTCAGCATTTCCATTAAAAGAACTTAACTCAGCTGTTAAATGTCCATTAGCTTAATATATGGCTTATAATATCTTAGCTTAACAACCTATTAAAGACAGCTAATTAAAAATGGATTGATATTTTTTTTATAAAATTATGTAAATACCCAGAAGAAACCAGCCTCTCCAGTGTGTGCATTTCTGTAACAATTAAAGTGCAAGTTTCATTTCAATATTTGAAATATCTTTAAAACTTGACCTAAAAATTTCTGAAAAATCATTACTACTTAATAATAAGGATAGTGCTATCCTAAGGAGTAACAATGGCATAACTACTATAATGGACAGTGATGAACTATTCTGATGCCTTTTCAATGACGAGCTTGTTACCTCAGCAGGTAGGAGTAATGTTGACAGAGAGAGGCTTCAGATGTCAGTCCCTTAGGGGTTGCTTCAGCTTCAAGTCCCCTTGCCCAAGGTCATGACCCTTTCTAAGATGGCTGCCCTCCAATGACTAATTAATGTAGGAGCGCAAAGGTCCAGCAATCTTAGTCTGATTTGTTTTTAAAAATAGGAGAGAGACACTCAGTGGAAGAGGGGGAGGGAGGGTAAGGGCACAAAATGGAGTAGAAAAGAACACAAGGGACCATGGAGATGGATCACGGGTGAATTGGTGGTGGGTTACCCAAGGGGAATACAAAATGTAAAATATATAAATAACAATAAAAATTAATAAAAAATATTTATTTATTTATGCATACAAGAGCTGGGGTATAGGCTAGAAGTGTGGCGGGAGGAGGGTGGTGAGAGGATTCACCAGAGACAGAGTGGGGAGCAGAAAAGGCAGATCTACTGAAGTACACTGCTGAGGGGAGCAGCGGGCGAGGCAGGAGAGGTCTGCTGCACCATGTTAGCTCCCTGGCCAGGGATTGAACTCATGCTACAGTGGCTACGGATATCTTCATAGTGCTGAGACTTAACCCATTGTGCCACCAGGGAGGCCCAATCTTAGTCCAATTTAGGGTCACCTCATGTGCTTGACCAGATTTTGGGAAATAATTCTAAGGAAGCACCCAATGACATGGCAAGTATCCACATAGGCCTCAAAGGCAATGTTCAACTTCAGATTGACCAAACTCTTGGAAAATGCTTCACGATCTTCCCAGAACTTGGGAACATAGTCAGTCTTAAAAGAATTTGTACCTTTGTTGAGGGAGGTTGTCACAGGGCAATTTCTTGCCTGCCTCTCTGATTATGGCAAGACATGTGACTTTCCGCCTCAGTTACCCTTAAAGAGCAGCTGCAGGCTATATGACAGCTCAGTGGCGGCAAGAAATTGGCTTCTCAACAACAGAGTGCCCTTCCACATATATTTCATCTAGTACTTTTCATTTTGGTGTCTTCCTGTGGGACAAGAGACACAGGAAGTTGACAACATGTTGATCAAGTTTTTCCTACCTATTAAATTATTTGCATTTGCTGTCTCCTTACTAGATGAAAATCTCAGCCTGCTTGACACCCAAGCTCTTAGCAGACCTATATTGCTTCTCAATATATTGCTCTTTCTGTCTACCCCCTTTTCCTACCTCCCCTTCCAGAAATGTCGGTACAAAGGACACCCCCTAACTAGTATCCTGCTTGGTAAATTCTGTCTTAGGGGCTGCTTCCAAGAGACCCTAACCTGCACACCTATTGAGTATTTCAAAGAAACCAAGGAGAGAACTATTATCTCTCTTTCTGTTTGTCTGGAAAAGTTGTGTTTATAAGCCTACAAGTCATTCCATGTACATAATCTCCCTTTGAAATTGTACAGTATATATATATATATATATATATATATATATATATATATATATATATATATATATATCTCACTGGGGTAACATTGGTTTACAACACTGTAATATGATTTAAAGATACAGGATCACACCTCTTCACATGTATGCTACCACACCACACCCAATACCAAGGCACCCCCAGTCCTCCACCACAATCCATTGGAACACCTCCTGCTTTTTGTTCCCAACCACCACCTTCCCCCTCTAGTAGCCTGGATTCTGTAGTCACATGACTAGGCTTTTTTTTTTAATTTAGTTTGGTCTGTCCCTTTGCTTTCTCTGTATCCCACGTTTGATTGAAATCATCCAGGATTTGTCTTTCTTGAATTACTAGATAATGACTGAATGGACATTGAGGTCATCACAATCAGATCATTCAACCTTTTCCCAAGAAGCCCCAGCAGTATACAAGGTATGGAAGTGCTCTATTATGTCAAATCTAAGAAATCTACCCCTTTATAATTGCCACTCATTTACTTCTCACTTTCTAAGCAAAGATTATGCCTTAATCTCTTTTAATAAAATATCCCTTGAAGTTTACATACAGAAGAAATAAGAAAAATCTCCTTATTCTTTCCCAGCTAGCTCTTTCTACAGCATGAAAAGATAGTCTCAATTTTAACTAATCATGAAATCAGGCATTTTAAGGAGACAGTATGTTTCAAAAGCCATTTAGTACTTGAAGACCCAAGAAAAGTTTCCTTCCAGCGATATCTCCACTGCTTGATGATGAAAGCTTCTAGTATGTTAGAGAGCCTCTTATTAGGAAATTTTAAGGAGCTTTCCACAGGGATCTAGGCATAGTAACCAATATTAGATACAACACAGGCACCATTTTATTCATCTGTTCCCAGGGGCTTTCTCAATCTAATATTTATTTATTTATTTTTTTTTTTTTAATTTATATATATATTTTTATTGTTATTTATGTCTTTTACATTTTGTATTCCCCTAGGGTAGCCCACCACCAATTCACCCGTGATCCATCTCCATGGTCCCTTGTGTTCTTTTCTATTCCATTTTGTGCCCTTTCCCTTCCCTCCCTCCGGCTCCTTCCTCCCCCCCTCCCCCCCCACTGATTGTC
>PVIJ01002010.1:8972-39014 GCA_004024925.1 Scalopus aquaticus
GGCGGCGAGAGGGTTCACCAGAGACAGCGGGTAGCAGAACAGGCAGATCAGAAATACACTGCTGAGGGGAGCAGCGGGCGAGGCAGGAGAGGTCTGCCGTGCCATATGGGATTCTCCCTGGCCGGGCGTCGAACTCGCGTCGCCGCTGCCGACAGCTCCACAGCGCAGCGCCCAACCGCTGCGCCACCGGGGAGGCCCCCAGGAAATACAATTTAAAAGCACAATGAGATACCACCTCATGCCCACCAGAACTTAAAATTTGAAAACTAGAACCCCAGATACTACTGAGGACACAAAGCGACAGGAATACCCCTACACAGCTGGGGGGTGGGGTAAAATGGTACAACCACTTTGGTGAAAACTCTGGCAGTTTCTTTTAATATTGAACACATACCCACCCTGTGACCCAGCAATTCCACTCCTAGGAGTTTACCCAGAAGAAATGAAAACATGTCTACAAAAAGACACGTACAAGAACATTCACAGCAGCTCTCTCCATAATAGCACAAAGCTGGAAACGGTCCAGTTGTCCACCCACAGTAGGAGGGGCGGCATACATGGGACAGTCACGAAACAGACTGGCATCAAAGAGGAACCAATGACTGGGCCGTGTGACAATGTGGCTGAATCTCCTGCCTCCCCCAAAGCCTACAGCTTGTACGATTCCACTCACATGAAGTCCCAAGCCAGCACTTTAACCTCCTGCAAACTCGTAAGTGTTACTTAGAAAAAGGTTAAAGAAACGAGTCAATTTAAAGTAAAAAATAATTAATAAATAAAAATAATAATAAAGGTTGTCTGTGGATAAGACAAAAATGACAAGGGTGGATTATAACAACCCAGGCTTGGGATCACCAGAGCCACAGCCCCCAGCAGTTAACAAAATAACTACAGCAAACTGTCCCACCCAGGCTGTGAAAAACCTGAAACAGCTCTCATCACTAAGCCCCTCCAGACTACGCGAGGGTGCCACGTTCACCCAAGACCACAGACATCCTGATGGAACATTGTGGGTAGTACAAAGACCAAAACTTTGATCAACAGAACAAAGGTTTGTTCCTCAACAGCTTCATGGTGGTTGTTTTGCGCAAAACCTGCATCATATTCATTTTTGCTCAATTTCATGCTGCCGGACTTAATTCTCCCAATGGTTTCAACCAGCAGTCTCCCTATCTGCACAAGGCACATCTAGAAAGCTGCAGAAATGTGGCCACAAAGATTCACACTGGAGCCCAGAGAGAGTCTTCTGGTCTATCACTACAGATGGGGAGTCAGGCACAGGGTGGGCACACAATAAATATGGGGTGACTATGTGACAATGACTAATTTTTGAAATGCAGAGTTACAGTAACAAAACTTAGATTTCCCAACCCAAGTTTGCAAGCCCAGGTGTGTATAATGGTGTGGCAGGGCACACAGAAAGCCCAAATAAATGTAGTCCTGAGATTTCTGACAAAGCCTTTATTTTCTCTGTTGGTAACACACTTAAAATATTATTTTTATAACACAAATAGACAGTATGGCCTGTGGGGGTAGAAAGGGAATTTGGCAACATTTATTAAAATATAAATGCCTCAGCAATTCCCACTTCTAACACAGAACCACTCCCGCAGGGTGCTAGAAGGTATGTTCACCTACACAGACAAGACGTCCTGAGGGACCTCAACTAAAGGACTGGCTGATGGCGAGGAGCGCATGCCCCGGGGGGGCATCCCCAGTGTTACAGCACAGTGAATCTGCAACACCCTAATGTGGGTGGGGAGGTCTCTAAGACATTGTGAAGTGGGGAGAAGCAAAGAGCAGGTGTGGGGCAGCCCCTAAGTTTTAAAATAAAATGAAAACTGGCAACACAAACACATCGATATCAGTCTGCAAAGAACAGGCTCCGGCCCATCTGTAAACACCATGGCGGGGTGAGGGGCTCTGGCTGGGTCTGAAAGCACTTACGAGATTCTGGAATGTTAGAAACTTTGCAGTCAGAAAAAGAGTTCAAAGACAAAGGTGAGTGTGCGTGTAAAACAGCACACTTCTTTCGGTAAGTCTCTGAAAACTTTCTCCTTCCTCTGGTCCCCAGCACAGTCACGGCTGGGGGCGGCTTCTCGAGGAAGAGGCAGGCAGCTCAGCAGAATGAAAAGTATTTGTAAAAGTAGGACAGGACAGGAGGCTTCTGCAGGAACGGCCCGTGGCAGTCCCCAGTGCCCCCAAAAGAGAGACACTGCAGCACGCTGGACTCCCTTCTGCCCGCCGGCCACCCTGTGCCAGCGCCCGCACACCGCTGCCAGGAGCGCGCTGTCAGAATGAAGCCACATCTGCTCTGTGCTTTCTGGCCCTTGCAGGGGACCTGGGGTTATTATTGAAGATACTGCCTTGTGATTTTTGCTTTTATTTAAATATAAATGTACACATACTTCAATCCCATGCACATTCCCCAAGAGGAACTGCTAAGAGGCCTCTGGAAGATGCAAATTTTAAAAACAAGCAACTCGAGAGAGACGGAACTGTCTCCACCGAATTTGGAAACAGGGGAGCATGGAATGGGAACACCAAAGCTACATAAAAATACGTGGTTTTCGCAAAGCCCAAGTGACGGCTGGAGGCAGGAGGGCCGGCCTCTAGTGTTCTCTTTCCCTCTGCAGTCCTCCACGCCCCCGCCCCCATACCCTGAAATAACATCGCTCTGGGCTACAACCATCTGTAGCTGCCAGGGGAAGGCACAATACATTCAGAAACTCTCGGACCCACATATCCCGGAGCTCGGAACTGCACAAACAAAAGGTTAGGGGAAGGGGGATGGGGTAGAGGGAATAAAGGCTTAAAGATTAAAGTCACAGGCAGAGACAGACGGCTCCGTTTTTTAATAACTGAAAACACGAGTTGGGTCTGAATGTGCTCATTGTTCAGCAGAGGGGGCAGTCTATGCAGGCAGGACTGGCTGGCGACAGGACTGCCTTCCCATCAGAAATAAGATTTACCAAAAGGGGGGTGGGGAGGCTGGAGCAGACCTCAGCCCAGCTCCACGCGATGACGACACAGAGCCCAGCAGCCAGGTGAGCAGAGCCCCTCCCCGGGGCTGCGGGGGAGGGGCCTGAAAAGAAAGGGATTGCTTCTGTGGACTCCCAAGGCGACACAGGACACAGGGCAACCCCCACAAGGGCTGCTCTTGGAAGCACGGAGGGGCAAAACGTTCTGAGAAGCGACTGGGCAGTTTGGATCAGAGGTGTAAAAATGCACATGCCCTTTGGCCCCAGAATTCCGCCTCTAGGATTCTAGCCCCAGGAAATAATCCAACCTGGGGCAGACCTTGGTGCACAAAGATATTCTGTGCCGCATGTCCAACACTAGAGGGAAAAGTTAAGTGTTTATTTATTTATATCTGCCCTACTGCAAAAAGGATGTAAAGCAGCTTACATAAATACACAGAACAAAAGGGAGGAAGGCAAGAGACGGAATCACAGCAATGGAAAAAAGAATCTGTTTAAAAAAGGAGGCCAGAGCTGGGTGGCTTATTAGCACACTGGGAGCATCCAAACTCTTCCTTGGGGGACCCATCATGTCCCCTCAGCACCACCTCCCCACCTGCCTGCAGAGTAGAGGACCTGAGTGTGTACCAGGCACCGGGCACCTGGTGACCCAGGCGGCCTCCCAGCAACCCACAAGGGACCTGTCCTGTGTCCATTATACAGACAGGGAAACTGCGGCTCGGGGGTGACCGAGAACCAGGAAATGACACACACGGGTTCTGCCTGTGGACTTTCTCTCAGTCAAAGCCTACGTGCTTAAAGAAATTGTATATTCATCCAATGGAACTGCAGTGGGCGAAAAAATTATGTTTGCAAAAAATGATTAATGGTGTAAGAAAAATGCTGAAAGATACAATGACAAAATTTTTAATTACATAAAATTGTACATCTCACCTATTTCAAGCAGATGATTATTCTCTCGCTTATAGTTTTGCCTAGTATCTAAACTTTCCAAAATAGGTCTGAATTAGTTTTACAATCAGAAAAAAAAAGACGACGTTGATCTCTTTTTTGGATACTATGTTCTCATATGACAATACACAACTCACTTTTGTTTTACATAAAAACTCTACTTATGTAGTAGAATCAGAGAACACACATGTTGAGACCTGAGCAAAGGAAAACTTTGGGTTTGAGTCCATCATGCTGTTAACCGTAAGTGAACAATTTCATTTTGCTTAGAATCTTATCTTTATAATTTGGGGCTATATGTCAAAAAAAGATAATTATTACAAATGAGTTTACTTTGCTTTTTACTTTTCTCTTTGGGTACAGTCACACAAAGCAGAAAGGGACAGGCCTTCCTCCCGGCGACAGCGCAGACACCAGGCCCCACACCCCAGGCCCTCCGGAAAGGAAAGCAGGACAGTCCCCACACAGGTGGGCCCACCTCCAGAACCCAGTCAAGTCACAGTTGCTTCCTGAAGAGAAGTCCTTCGCCAGGGCTCCCAGCACCCCTGAAACAGTTCCATACATTCTGTGGGGGAGAAGGGTAGGAGACTTCCTCAGTCTCTCGGGGCTCTCTAACCACTAACCTAGACATGCCAGGCTCAGACTTCACAGCAAGTTTTCATGGCAAATTCCTTGGCCTTGCTACCTGGACCTCAGCCCAATCCCCAGCCAGCTCCCACGGACACAGGAGGGTTTAGTCACCCCGAGAACCCGACAAAGGAGACAGCCCTCCGCGATCGGCACATAAATGGGAAATGGGAGGCACTTGCGTGCCCGTCATGCAGATGAGGAGACTGAGGCTCAGGAGAGGGTCCCCCAGCCAGGACCCCCACCAGGAAGACTACAAAGAGAACAGCAGAGCCCAGTTTGATTTTGAAACGTCCTTTTTTGGCCTGGTCACCAAACACTGTGCTCAGCAACACGATATAGACTTGGTTTTCTATTACAGGACAAAAGAACAACAATTTCACTCACATGCACACTCAAAAAAAAAAAAAAAGCAACAATTTCCTAAGAGTTATTTACTTATTTCTCTAAAATCTGCCCTTTCCCCCACCATGGAGCCAAACGCCCTCCCTGGGAACTGTTCCAGCAGAGGCACAGCGCTGCAGAGTCAGCTGTGTCTTAGCGATCTGAAAGGAAAAAAATATTTTAGATGCTTTAATATTTAAACAAATAGAAGGAAGGCAGATTTCTTTCATGCTTCAACTCCAAATGCCACAGAACAGCCTGGCCCCTAAACTTGAAAATTAGCCCAGATTAAAGGAAGAATACCAAACTGCCAAGAGACTTGAAGCAAAGACTGGGTGAAACACCCATCATCATGCTGCTCCTGGCAGCCACCCCCCACCCTGCTCAGGGGCGCGGGGGAGCAGGCGGCACGGCTGGCCGCCTCGGCTGCAGTGCCTGAAAAAGCAGCGAGAACCTCCCAGCCAGGGTCGTGTCTTGGTTTGTACGTAATTGTGGGAGTGGAGGGGATTCTAATGATATTCATTACAGGAATTTTGGAAAATTACATTGGTTAAGGAAAAAGCCTTGAAAAAGTACCTTCTTTATAAAAGGAAACTAAAAGTGGCCGACACTGCTCTCCACTCCCCCACCCCCCCCCACCCCCGCCCAGAAAGCCGCTGTTAACACCGGGGATCTTTCTTTCCAGGTTTTTCCCTGTGCCAGTGCATTCTGCACATTACTGAATTCAGCCGAAACAGAATTCCTCGCCCTGACTTCTCACTTAACATTATATTTCATGTGACTTTTCACGTTTTTTAAATTTCTTCACAAATATCGTTTCAAGGAAGGGCAGCACAAAGTGCCTTAATTTGCTTCATTTGGGAGCCTTCCAACTTTTCTCTACTGTAAGTAATGCTGTGAAGAATATCTTTGTGCATGAAGCCCTGGCTCACTGTGGGTTATTTCCTAGAAGATGGAGTACAAAATCACAAAGCAGAATTTATTTAAGGCTCTAGACAGATTTTCTACAATTAGTCCCCAGAAAGGCTGGGCCAAGTCAAAGCTTTCTAGTACCTCGCTGGTAAAACAACATCACTTTCCCACACAGCCACTGTTGGTCCTGCCGCCCCAGAGGCACCCGAACCACAGATGCCTCCTCAGAAGGCCTCTCCGGTTCTCGCCAGGAAAGGCACAGGGCCACGGGACAGGGCAGAAGCTGAACCAGAGGGGAGGAGGCCCGAGAGGCTCAGACGACCTGTGGCCTCGCTGTTTCCAGTTAACACACTCACATGGGGGCCTGTGTGTTTTGTGAAGTGGAAAGATTTCATGTCCCAAGAAGGAAGAGAGAGAAAAGGGGGGATGCGAAACATGAGCTCCAGCACCAGGAAGACAGGGTGAGTGGGGCCTTTGTGGTGGCCTGGTTTCTCATGTTGTTTTTGGTTGGCTTTTCGCTCCTTCATTCAAGCCCCTGAAGGAATCAAAGGCCCCTCGGCACCCCTCAAAGAGCACCGAGGAGCTGCTGCCGGGGCCAGTCCCATCGCGCGAATGTGCCGTGTCCCCTCCCGCGGCCCTCCCGCTCCAGAGGAAAATCCTGTCTGCTGACAATGGATCTCTACTTCCTCTGGGGTCGGACAATCCGACGGATGCTTGAATCCTGGCCTGCCAATTCCAGTGGCCTTAGGTGAGTGACTTCCCCTTGCTGTCACTGGGTAACAGGGAGCCTTGCTGTGAGGGCCATACAAGGTGACATGTGGGAAGCACCTAAGTTTGGTGGCTGGAACAAAGCGAAGAACTTCATTCAATTTTTTAGTAATATTTTTCAAAGATTTAAATAAATCTTTAAGAGTATACCACCGAAATCAAACAGTTACCGGAGAGGAAAAAAAATAACTGAAGAAAGGAGGAAACGCCAAACCCAAGCTACTGGGCGGAGAGAGCAGTCCCTCTTGCAGGTCCAGCTAGCTGGCTGGCTCTGCCCACCACCCCCCAAATCTGTGGCAGACCATCACCCCATCAGATGGGCCCTGCTAGAAAGGTAACCACATCCCAGCAGCTTTTGCTTCTTTCAGAGGCTCGTTTGGAGAGCACTTTCTAGGGGCTACCTGTCCATGAAACAGAACCTGAGGGTGGGGGTGACTGGTATTACAGCATCCAATAATTCCCCCCAAGATCTGAGAGGGTAACTTCAGTGTCACAGAGGAACAACGGAGGGAGGAGCTGAGAGCAAGGATGCAACCCGCACGTCCCCCCTCGGAGGGGACCGCACCCCAGGTCTCGTGAGGTCGGGCAGCAGGCGAGAGGCACTGCTGAAAACCCAAGCTAGCCTCTGAAGTCCCTCTTCTTCCCCACTTCCCCCCATGTCCCTTGGCTACAACAAGCCTGCACCCCGCCCAGGGCATGGGTAGTGAGAGGGACAGCCTCTAGAAGACAACTGTCTGTCAGGGCCCAAGATACATGATGTCTGCAACCTGAAGATCTCAACAGCCCCCTCTGTTCCATGCAAGCAGACGAAGGGTGCCAGGAGAGAACAGCTTCTGAATGTCGGGTGCTGACTCCCAACACACACACAACTCCAGGCTTCTCACACACGCCTGTGTCAGAATCACAGAGAGACGTGGTGTAAATAAGCAGTCTTCCCATTTTACAGAAGTCAGACTGAGGCTGGGAGCTGGAGGCAGGGCCACACGGATGCAGCTGTGCGGGCAGTCAGCCCTGCGCCGCCCCAGGGCCGGCTCCGGCCCTCCCGCTGTGTCACAGGCCACCCACCGATTACTTAACATTTTCATTTAGAGAGCTAATTTGGCCTGGTTTTGTGTTTTGTTTTGCTTTTTTGCCCCATTGTTATCCCCTAAAGGAAAATTTCATCACCTTACCCAACAATTTCGCTCTTAGGAATAAGCCCAATGAAATTAGAAGTAGGGACTCTCATACACGCATGCTAATGTTCACAGGAGCAGTACTCACAACACACAAAGGGCAGAAACAACCCAAGAGTCTATCAAATAAATTCCATACAGTGGATTATTACATAGCCTTAAAAGAGGAGCGAATTCTTGCTAGGAGGTACATGCTACAATGCGAATCTTGGAAACTTTATGCTAAGTGATATAAGACAGAAACAAGACTACTGCATGACTCCACGCATATGAAGTACCTAGAATAGGCAAAGTCATAGAGACAGAAGGTGAAATGGTGGTTGCCGGGGTTGGGGGACAGGGAATGGGGACTTACTGCTTAATTGTACAATTTCCACTTGAGGTGACACACTAGCGTAACTTACTTATACACTTAAAATGGTTCAATCGGTAAACTTTATGCTCTGTATATTTTACCAAATTTAAAAAAAAAACAAAACTAGCCCTGAAAAAGAAACAACATGGCTGCTCTAACTGGGAAGAATGGCAAGGCACAATTAGAAGGCAACCAACCATTCAAAGGCAGTAATCTTTAAAGGATGTGGCTGTGCTTTTGCCTTCTGTGAGGCATTGACTCCTGTCAGGGAAGGAGGTCAGCAGTGGCCAGAGAACCGGCACTATGGGCCTCCTGCCTGGACACGTCAGAGGGCCAGGAAGAGGACTGAGAAGGCAGGAAGAGCCCCTCCCCCCGGCCCCAGTGACCCAGTGCACCTGACTAGGGCAGCCCCTCACAGCACAGCCTGTCCCCTGGGGCGGGGCTACACCGCACCCCCTGCTAAGGCACAGGCGCCAGATCTGGGCTCTTCCGTGCCTGTGAGTCTCACCCCCCCATCAGGGGACCCCATCTGGGTCCCCCAGACCCACACATGGGGACAGGGTCAGTCCTAGGGCTGAGGCGGTTCTTGAGACATAATAGCCTCTCAACTAACCCCCAGGTGAGGAGGTCAGAGCATCACAGGTGGGGAAGGCTGGGCGACGGGTCAGGGATCCTGGGCACGGAGGAGCCAGGAGTCTGGGCACGGAGGGAAGGGTGCTGACACACTCCACAGATGGGGCAGCCTGAGCAAGGGGGGGCGCTGGCAACCTACCTTGCTGTACAGTAAAATGTACAAGGAGGTTTGGAAATAGTCAATTAGATGTGATACTGTGGAATAATAATACCAAAGGTCCGGAGTGGAACGCATTAGCTATGCATTCCAAATACCTGATTCCAAGGCCCGGTCTGCAAGGCAGATACTTTCACCATCCAGTACAAAGGGTCAACAATACCAAGGCCGCCAAACCTTTGCCTGGGGGCAACATGGCAACTAGCCAGGAATCCAAAAGCTGCACCTGATTGGCATAAAGCAGAGTGGAATGGAGCCCCTTTCATCTACCCCACAAAAGAGGGGCCTTGAGGCTGCCTGCTGCCTGGAGCCCGGCCTGCTGCCAGGCCTCATCTTGATCTCAGCAGAGTCCTCACCCCTCTCCCCACACCCACACCTCACACCCATTCTGTCCTAAGCACCCCCTCTCCTTCCCACTCCTTTAAACTGCACTGTCCCCTCAAACAGGAATTGATCCCCAACTCTGGCCAGTACATTTCCTGGCTTCCTCATCCCTTCCTTTATCTCTGTCTTCCCATGCTGACCCACAGGCCCACCTCCAAAAAAGTCTCTTGGCCTCTCTCCCCTCTACCCTACTGGTACCAGAGTGAGCTTTTAAACCATAGATCTTCGCTTCTCTGCTTAGTAAAACCCCACAAGTGCCTGCTGCTTCAGAACAAAGTCTTTATGCCTTGGTCCTTCAAAACCTGCTTCCAACCTGCAGGTCATCACTGGCCACTCCCACCTGTGTCTTCATCACACAAACATTCAAGAGGCCCAAATCAACCAAATGCTGTACACTCCTGAACTTCTCCTGGAACTCAAAACCTCTCACTTGCCACTAGGCAGACTCCAACTCAGCCATCAGGACCCCATACAATGTCACTTCCTCTGGGAAGCCTTCCCTGATTCTCCTACTTCTAGTGTTTTCCTAACTTTCTTGGTCCTTGACTATGGCACAACTATCTCATATTCAGTAACTACAGGGCAGTAACTACACCCGCTTTCTGCCAGTGCACTCTCAGTGCCTATTTGCAAGGTGCTAAATTCACAACTGTTTTAAAGACTAAAAAAGAAAGAAGAAACACACCCACCCTTCACTGCATGGGCCCATTCAATAAGGAACTGATGAAGAATTTACTTTTCCTGATAATCACAGAAAGGTGAATTTACTAGAAGAATCCTAGGTATCTCACAGCAACTATGAGGATCTCAGCAGCTTTGTTCTCTGGTCTAGTCCACCAATTCCATCAAAATGCCCAATTCCAGGCCTCCAAGTTTCTCTACCTGTTCTTTCCACATTTCTTTTTTTTTTAACAAGTGTTGTCACCTTTATTATTATTATTTTTTTATTTATTTATGCATACAAGCTAGGATACAGGCCAGAGGCGTGGGGCGGCGAGAGGGTTCACCAGAGACAGAGCGGGAGCAGAACAGGCAGATCAGAAATACACTGCTGAGGGGAGCAGCGGGCGAGGCAGGAGAGGTCTGCCGCACCATGTGGGAATCTCCCTGGCCGGGCGTCGAACTCGCACCGCGCGCCGCCAACAGCTCCACAGCGCAGCGCTCAACCGCTGCGCCACCAGGGAGGCCTGTTCTTTCCACATTTCAAATTCCCAGGGGAGAACATCTTTTTATTTCCTTTTGGGTCAGGTGTCTATCCCTGGACCAATTAAATATGGACGAGGTTGGGAGTGGTCAGCTCACATGTGGTCTCTGAGTGGATACGCTACACAGCAGGTGTTCAGAGATAGGGGACGTGCTGGGGGTGGTCAACTTTCTAGTTGGTGCCTACGTCTCATATTCATGTTCAAAGTCTGGATTGCAGAAGTAATGACATCATTATGCTGAAACATAGTGATGGCGTGGATGTCAGAAAACCCGTAATATCATCTCTGTGCTTTCCAAAGGTGGGCCATGAGGTCACATGATAAGATGGGGTGTGGAACGGACAGTGATGTCTGAGGAGCTGGTAGAAATGTTCTCCCCATGGGTCAGTAGCAATCTATTATTATTACCTAGTCCCTAAAACTCTGAGGGTAATGTATTTCAGAATTCAGAAGTTTTAAGAAAGAAATTCTTTCTTAATAAGGATAAGGATAGACATATCCTTATTAAGGATATGTTAAGGATATGTTACATATCCTTATTAAGGATATGTAAATTCTTTCTTAATAAGAATAAGGATAGACATATAGATCAACGGATTAAAATTGAGAGTCCAGGAATAGAGTCTCACATTTATAGTCAACTGATTTTCAACAAGAATAATCTTTTCAACAAATGGTACAGGGACAACTGAATAGCCCCATGCAAAAGAGTTCATCGGGATCTCTACCTCATACCATATACAAAAGTTAACTTCAAAGAGATCAAAGACCTAACTATAAAACTGTAAAACTCTTAGGAGAAAACATACATCTTTGGAACCTTGAATTATACAATGATTTCTTAGTATAGGCAACAAAAGAAAGAAAATAAATTTGAGTTCATCAAAATGAAAAACTCTGTGCTTCAAAGGACACTATCAAGAAAATTAAAAGACAGCCCCCAAAATGTAAGGTAGTATTTGTAAAGCATATATCATAAAGGATTACCTAGAATATATTAAAAACTTAGACAACTTAATGATAAAAAGACAACCCAATTTAAAAATGAGCAAAGAACTGAAGACATTTCTCCAAAGAAGATTATTTTTTTAATATACATATTTTTTGTTATTTATCTTTTACATTTTGTATTCCCCTTGGGTAACCCACCACCACTTCACCTGTGACCTGTCTCCGTGGTTCCTTGTGTCCTTTTCTACTTCATTTTGTGTCCTTGTCCTCCCCCTCCCCCGCTGAGTGTCTCTCTCCTATTTGGTTTCCCTGTATTCCTGTTATAAGTGAAACCATTCAATATTTTTCTCTTTCTTTCTGGCTTATTTCACAGAGTATGATCCCCTCTAGTTCCATCCATGTTGCTGCAAATTGCATGTGTTTATCTTCTTTGAATGCTGAATAGTATTCCATTGTGTATATGTACCACATCTTAAAGAAGATTAATGGCCACAGAAAAGATGCTCAGTGTCACCAGTCCTCAGGGAGTTGCAAGTTAAAACCACAATGAAACATTGTATCACACACCCTAGAATGGGTATAATAAAAAAAGACAGACAATAACAAGTGTTGGTGAGAATGTGGAGAAATTAGAACCCTCATATATTGCTGGTAGAACTGTAAAATGGTACAGCTGCTGCTGAAAACAATTTGGCAGTTCCTCAGAAAGTAAGCACAGTTACCCTATGACCTAGCAATTCACTCCCAGGTATGTATCCAATAGAACTGGAAACATATGTCCAAATAGAGACTTGTATACGAGTGTTCACAGCGGCATTATTCATAATGGAAAAAAAATGAGAACAACCCAAATCCATCAGTTGACGAATAAACAAAATATGGTATACCCATACAATAGAATATTATTCGACCATAAAGGGAAATAAAGTATAGACCCTGCAACACGGGGGATCTTTAAGGACATACGAAGTGAAAGTTCAATGTAAAATGTCACACATTACACGAGTCCATTTATACAAAATGTTCAGAATAAGGAAATCTATAGATATAGGAAGTAGACTAGTGTTTTCCTAATTAGAGTGAAGGGGTAAATGGGAAGAGACTGGGGTCACTCACATGAGTATGGGGCTTCTCTTGGGGGGTGATAAAAATTTTCTAAAATTGTGCTGATAGTTATACAACTCTGTGAATACTAAAAGCCACTGAATTGATACTTTCAAAGGCTGAATTGTATATGTGAATGATATCTCAATAAAGCTAATAAAGACAAATTTTTTTAATATGATTTGGTGACTGTACAAAGGAACGTTCTAATAACTTACCAGAGAAAGATTTTCACACTGTGTCATTAAATAAAAAGCAAAAGCTATGTATGATGGATTTCATAATAGTAAAATATAAAATTATGAATGAACTGAAATATATACGCCCTAAAAATGGCAAATCAGTACATATGAAACCATATAATATACTAGCAGGGATGGGGTCATTCCCTGTAATTAAATATTTAAATACTCACACTAAATGGGAAAAACAAAAGCTATATAAATAGCCTCAGTTCAAACCGGGTTTGCATCCAAACTCAAAAAAAAAAAAAAAAAACTCCCAACTTTTAGAGCTTCTTGAATTTTGGAATTATGGATAGGATATAGAAATCTATACATCCCATTGTGTCTAATAGGTAAAGTACAAAATGCAGTTACCGCTGCTAACCCACCCCAAAGGTTTTACAGTTACCAAGAATCTCAAAAGAAAAATGAGAGCACAGACCACAAACTACTCAATGTCCCCTGAGAAATGTTTTAGAAATATGCAAAGTTCACTATAGCTAATTCTGTAAGAGATAAGGAAAAGAAATATATGTCATTCATTTTGAACAGATCAAAACGGTATGACATTACTAAGAATAATATTCACATTGTAAGAATAACATGGAAAATGCTTTAAACCAAAGCAAGACACAAAACCATAGAAATGGTTACAGAAACATACTGGCAAGTATATTTGTGTGTTTATGTATTTAACCTACACTTTTAAAACCTGCAAGAATATACATACATTGGAATGTTTCTTATTTAGCTCCAAAAGGAAATTCTGATATATGCTACCTGAACCTTGCAAGACATCACCCCCAGTGAAAGATCAGTCACAGGAGGACAAACACGATATGATACCTAGATGTGTCTAGAGCATCAAGTTCACAAAGGAAGAAAGACCGGTGGTGGCCAGAGGCTGGAGGGGCAAGCAGAGCAAGGGATTCGGGGACACGGTTTCCGTCGTGCACGTTCCTGAGATGGATGGTGGCAACGGCTGCACACTATGAGAATGTGCTAGTGCCACAGAACTAAACCCTAAAATGGTTTAAAAAGTAAATTTTATGTTACGTACTTAAAAAAGAAAACACTAGGAAGAAAACGTTGACCTGGCTGTTGGTGAGGTTAGAGGGGTCTGGAAGACTAATCGCACACACCTGCTGCTCCGCTCTGACGTGCTCCCTGTTTCTCACCATCTCTCTGGGGCAGGAAGAGCATAGTGGCTACGAGAAGGAGCCCAGGATCTGCCTCTCGGCTCTGGCTGGCAACTCTGGTACTCGCGCGGGCAAGGCGGGAAGCAAGCCTTCACAGTCGCACTGAAACTTCAGAACAGCAGTGTCTGCCCACAAGCCAGTTAATACTCCAAACAGCGCTCCCTAAGGGACAAAGTGACTGTATGTCAAATCACACACGAACACGAGGAATTCTCAAATTTCTCTCTAGAAGTCAACAAATTGGCCAAACAAAGAGGAAAAGGAATCAACCTCTTAGCTGAGGGCCCGGCTCTGGGCAAGGCACTCTGGAGGCATCCATCCTCACAAGGGTCGAGAGAAAGCTCTGCTATCCCCATTTTACAGACAGGGAAACTGAGTGGCAAAGAAATGATCTAACTTGTTCCAGATCAAGTTCCTAATAAACATGGTAAGAAGCAAACTCCAAGAGCTTTCCTTGGGAAGAAATCAGTGTCTCTGGCAGCTTGGGCTTAACTAGCAGCAGAATTCAAAGAGTAGAGAATCACATTATACGCATAGTCATCTCCGGCTGCACGTATGGGAGGCTGGCGTAGCCGTGTGGTTAAGATCAGGGGCTCTGGTGCAACTTGGCATCAAATGTCTCCACCATTAGCTAAACTGCCCTCAGCAAGGACGCTAACTAATGTCGCTTACAAGAGAAGGAAGGGAACTGTTTCTATCTCTTTGGGGGTTATCAGGATTAGATGAGACAACACAGGTTAAAGGATTTACAACAGTGCCTGACACAGTCAAAGCTCAATAATGTGAACTACAAGCAGTACCCGCGAGAGCATTCATTGCATTTTCCCACAGCACCTCTCACAGGCAGGTAGCTAGAGCACCATTTCACTTATGACTATCCTGAAGTTCAGAAAGGTTAAGTAAGTTGTGTAAGGTCACCCAGCCAGTAAAACAGAACAGCTAAAACTCAAGCCTAGGCCAGTGGGATTCCAAAGAAGGGTAAGATTACAGAGCATAAAACCATTCCTTCTCTCCAGCAACCCCCTGCCAAGACCACTGCCCCCTTGCTGGCTGCTTGGAGGTCAGCCAAGAGGCCAACACAGAAGCCGGCACCAGGTTTCTGCACGCTGGCAGGAGCCCTCTGGCCAGACTGGCCCGGGACACAGGACTTGGGGAGAAGAGAGCCGTCGAGGGCATAGGCACAGGCCTGGGAGCCAGGGAGCCCAGGTTCCAGGCAGGGTGTTCTGGGAACCCATCTGACAATCCAGGCACACAAATGCAGAGGGCAGCACAAGCAAGCCCTACAGCACTGGGTCACACTGAGGGGCGGGGCAGCATGCTGCCACTCAAGAGGATGAGGCAGAGCCACCAGACTTGCTGTGGATCCATCCCCACAAGGTATTTGTCTGTGCAAATGATATGCTAGGAGGGAAGACAATTAGGAGGCCAGGCACAGAGGTGGGAGGAAAACACACTTTTCACCATATATCTTGAAGTATTTGAATTTTTTCCATGTACATGTATTACCTAATGAAAAACAAAGTACTTTTTTTTTTTTTTTTTAACCCTGCATCAGTCCCTGTTCCTACTCCATAATGCTGGGTAGTTACTTCAGTTTGTCCTCATTCATGTAAAAACAAACAAACAAAACTTTCTCCTAGAATACTTGGAGGGGCTAAATGTGATAATGGAGAGTAACAGGTACTCAAAGCCAGAGCTTATTGCTGTTACTGCTGCCCCCAAAATTAATCTGAGTCCTTTCTCCCATCAAGAAAAAAAATGATCTAATAGCATTAACCCTGAATAGCCCACGTCTGATTTCTTATTCCTCAGGACACTTCTGAAGTTAAAGAAATGCAGCCTCAAAGAGACGGGGAGCGCAGCCCTCCCTCCCGGCCCAGCGGGGACGTCGTGAGGATCAGCCGGAGAGAAGGGCTTTTCCACCAAGAAAGACCTTCAAAGGGGAGATACTGCAGAACTCCTTATCACAGCTTCACTAGTCACTGCCAAGTTGACTTCTATTTTACAGTAAGGGTTCTTTCTTGTTTTGTTTTATATCTTTTATTTTTTCTCTCTCGAGCTGGAATCAGGATAGAAGCTGGCAGTACCCCCTGAGAACCGAGGGCCGTGGCTGAAAACAGAGCAGTGCTCAGAAAGCCCACCCGCTTGCCAAGCGCCTGTGACCTGCCCCGAGGAATGTCGGCACGGCCGTGGGTCATGATGGGAGAACAGCAAGCACACAGACTCGGATGCGCACCGCGTACAGAAAGGGTCTGGGGCTGGGAACAATGACAGCCATTCTCCAAAGTACTTCAGCCTTCATCTGAAACGAAAGGCAAATCCCCACAGGAAAGGCCAGAGCCCCTTTGCCAGGAAGCAGGCCACACACCCACTCAAGCCCAGGCTGGCCCCATGTCACCGTCCCAAGGGCGGGGCCGTGGGTCCCCACTGCCGGGACGTGTCCCGAGGTTTCCTCAAGCAGCCCCGGCGACTGGTCTCAAGGGAAGCACGCGCCCTGGCAACAGGGCAGCCTGCTGCCCAGGAATGGTCTTCTCCCAACTGACTGAGGGGCCCAAACTCCTAAAATTATGCAGCCGAATCAAAGCTTCCGGAAGGAAAAGGTTCCAGAAAAGACACAGAAATAAAGGCTTTTGCCACGTCATGAGCCATAGTTTGGTTTTCTATTTTTAAGTCACAAGGTTCTTTCAAAACGTAAACTTTTCTGCTGAACTTTGGCATCCCTGTCTTCCAGAATAAAGTGATTTCCAAGCATCAATTACCCAAGCGTTCCCAGTGTGCTCCTGTTTCTACAAGGTCTGCTAGGTCCCCTTAGTGCAGGCCTGGGGGTCTGCCATGAAGTTTAGAAAGAGAGGAAGAGACTCTCCAGAGCTGGCGCTGCATGCCGGTCACTCACTGTGTCATCTCCTCACACGTCCCTTCACACACTCCTTGCAACCCTTTGGGGTCTCACTTTCCCCATTTTAAAACAAGGAAGTAGCATTTATTAAGCACTCCTGCCCCCCCACACTCCAAGACTGCACAGTCTCTGCATGCAAAGTTGACTGTCACGCACAAAAAATACACACCGTGCCCAAAGGGTGCCTGCCAGGTGTACAAAAGCAGGTGTGAGGGTCTGGTGGGCAGGAGAGGCCAGAGGTCAGCAGAGAAAGAACTGTCACACCAGCAAGGTCACCATGGTCAGGAAACCGCACAGCCATGCGGACAGAGCATGTCTGGACGCAGGCTGCGCGAGCGGTCAGTCCCGTACTGAAATCCTTTCCCATTTTGTCTAAGTACTCGCCTTGACAGGACCAAAACAACCTCATGTGCTTTGATCAGTTCAATGAGCGATTTTTTTTTTCAACAAAGAAAACTGAGTTTCCCCCCAAGCTACATGAGCAAAAAAGACCAAAAAAAAAAAAAAGGGGGGGGGGAGAAAGGAACACAGGGTCTCTTCCACGCTAAGCGAAATGCAAAGTAATAGATCAGTTTTATTTTTCCTAGTGCAATTATTCCTTGTGTATTTTAGTGGTTAAAATCTGGCAATTGGAGGTGGCCACTCTCAAATATGAACCTCAAACAATAGGTTTTATCTACCTCCTAAAAAGTATGGATCTTGGGGGAAGAAATTTTTCTTGCCCTGATAAGACAGTAATCTCCTACCTTGCTGACTCAAATGTCCTTGCATATTAATTGCTTCAGACCCCAAAATCCCTGCTGAACTGGCTAAATTGTGGGCCAAATTCAATAATCCAGCAACCTCCCATTCAATGCTTCACCAAGATAACTTTGCATGTTTAATTTAAAAGTACCGATCGCTTTTAAATGAAGTGCTTAACGCAAGCCTGTCAGCCGTGGCCCAGGCCAGGCCGCGTCTCTGACAGACAGGCTGTGAGCCCGTGAGCCGCGCGGGGGTCTCAGCACTCTTTCGACTAGTAGGTAAGCAAAGCTAGCGTCTCTTCCAAATGGTATCTGGTCCCCCAAATCAACTCTTTAAAACATGCCCCTTTAGGTTAATTTCCCTGATATAGAGGCAATGAGATTGAGCCTCAGATACTCAAATATTATCTGCACTGATTGTATCTGATTAGCAAGAAATACACGACCCTCTAGCCAATGTGAATGCCTACGCTATTGCAGCTGAACTGACCTAAGGCATTTTTTTCTTTCTCTTTTGCAACTGTGTTCTATGTTTGACCCCTCAAATTTATTTTAAGTAGTTTTGCAAACAGCTTCCTCTCCCCCTTCCTCCCCCATACAGCCTGCATCTCACGTTTCTGGTGCACAGAACATGTTTTGTCCACCTTGGGAAGTGGTACTTGGAGAGACTCGCTTCAGTAAAATCGGAATCAGAAATAGGTCCCATTCATTCCAGAGATTAAAGCAGTATCAAGGGTTAGTTTTTGTTTTACTGGAACAAGTCAGAATTAAAGTTGTGACCTCCAAGCGTTAGAATTCACAGCAACCTTTCAAACTTAAAAAAGCAAAAACCTTCCTCCCGTATCACAGTGCAGTGCCCGAGGACACATCTTAAGTCCTCACAGCGGTCACTGCTCGGGCTCACTCTCGCACTAACCGCTGTGATCAGAAGGCTCCACTGAATCTTTCCAAACCAAACAGTCAAAGCTTGTTCAATACAGTTACAACGATAAAAAAAAAAAAAAAATTACAATAATAATAATAACAGGGATTTGGAGATTTAACGAATAAGGTAGATAGCGCCAGAGTGAGAAGCAGTTTTTGTTCTGCGGTAAAGCGAACAAGGTTCTGCTAGACGGTACAGGAAAAGAACAGCAAGTCCATCTGAATTCATTTAGGGTTCTGGGCTTCTGGAATCACAAATGTTCCATTGTAAAGATTCAATATGAATTCTGAAATGTCAAATAGTAAACGAATTTAACAGGAAAAAACAGTGGGATTTTGTCCTTGGATTGTATGTACTACTCCCACTGATTTGCCTCCCCCCAAATGAACCTACCTTTTGAAAGTTTCATTTAGAAATTTCACTTTTACACTAAGTTTGAGTCTAAATACAAAGGCAACAAAATTTCGTTGTGGCTTAGAAAATGTTCACGTGGCAATCTGGCTGCTGCTGACTTCTCAGAGAATGATCTCCGGAAGCTACGTGCTTCTCAGTTCCCAAAATACAAGTTACTTATCAAAACTACTTCCAGTTTCACTTTATATGCTGGAAATTCTCATGGGGGAAAAAAAAAGTCTTGCTTAGAGGAAAACAAGATGGCTTCATTATTTCAAATTTGCCCAAAAGAGACATTCCTGTAAGACAATTAAACAGACCTAGTTTCAAAATAATAAACCTTCACTAAAATCTGCTTAGTCTGTCCACTCATTTTTATACCGTAACTTATGACTCGGAACTGTTGTCTTTGCTGCCCATACCTTTATTACAGTGCGCTATTTTCTGTGAGTTTCTACATATACCAGCATGCATATAAACTAATCCAATAGTCTGAAATTCACCTTGAAGGCCAGTGGTTGTGTCAGAGAGGTTTTTTTTTTTTTTTTTTGAGAACCAGTTGGCCTCTCCATTTACATAAAGAATGTCTACCCATTTTTCATGGCTATGATTTCTCCAATAAAATTTTAACTTTGCCATAAGTCATCTCCTGACTACCACTCATCACCCATCTGTTTGCAAGTATAGTCTTTTATTTGTAAAAACAAATTTGAGGCTGTTCTTCTGAGACAAATGTGACAAAATGAGTATTTCTAGGTTGTAAAAGATTCACAGCCAATTTCCCACTTAGTTTAAGCAATCTGTATAACAGTAAAATGAAAAGAATGTGGGAGGTTCTGTAGACTTTGATGTAATAAGATTTGGCTTGATTTGGAGTTCTTTACCATCCCAAAACAGAGGTGTTTTCTGGCTCAGTTAGGATGGGAAACTTCCAGAAATTTCAGTCATGCAAAAAATCTGGGGGAAACTGAAAGTCACCAAGATCTTTGTAAAATCCCTACAATGTTTTATTGTTAGTTTAAAAACTTTTTAAAATATCATTTATATTTGATAAATTTGGAAATGTGCATGCCCCCAAAATAAACAGTCAAGTTCAGGGGGAAAAACTGGTTCCCCGGTTGAAAGAAGGGCACCCCTGACACATCTTTAGTAAAACAAGTCTTCTGAATTTTTCCCCAGGAGTAAAATAAATAATAATTCATTACAGGTTTGGTGTTGGGGTCCTGGTTTAGTTTTGTTTGTTAAAACAAGTTAACAAAAAAGAGTTTTCCAAAACTTAGTCACACGATTCACTTATAGCCTTTTAGAACCTCCTCACCACCTGAGTCCATGCGCAGCTGTGCTTACCCCTCAGACTTCAGGAACCCCCACACAGAGCTGGCAGTGTGGCAGCACAACAGACGGGGAGCTTCACTACTAATGGTGATAATAACCATGTTCGTTAAAAGTTTATCACATACCCAAGCTATTTCTTCTAATTCTTAAAACTGACAACTTTGCAAACCAGGAAATCGAGGTCCAGAGAAGTCTGCTCAAGATTACACAGCTCACAAATGCTAAAGCTGGGGTTCAAATTCAGTGTCTCGGAGTCTAAATCTCCAGCTTTAAAAATTCTACCATGGTTGTTTTCTTGCTTTATTTTGTCTGGTTTTTTCATTAATACTGTAGGATAAACTAGTTTTAAGAGAAGCCAAGTTCCTTTTATCACGTATTTTTAGGTATTTGCATCCAGCAGTGATCGGCACCTATCAGCTTCTACACACAACGCAAGCCGAGGCTGCCTGCACTGATCTTTCCTGACAGGCGGCCCAGCACGCCGCTTTCTAAGAAGCCGGCACATTTCTCCTCTGGTTCACGTCCCGTCTCGCCCCACCGTGGGCCTCCTTCCCTCAACTCCAGCCGCGCTCAGGGTCTTACAGCCAGATCCATGTAATTAAGTACTGATGCTCTGGTCACTGCAAATACATTCATTTAGCTTCCCCCAACGACTTCATCATCAACTTAAAAACAAATATGAAAGTCCTCTCTTACAAAAGATATCAGACCGTGCGTCCAGCCTGCCTTCCCAACCAAACAAAAGTGAGACTTCTGAAATGAGACTCTGACAATTTATTTTGATCAGAACAGTCTTTAAAGATTAAAAAATAAATCACACTAGGTTATGACCACGACAGTTAGTGCCATTTATTGAGTACTCAGGCACTGAGATAAACTCTAGCCATGGCTTATCTCAATGGGTTCTCACATGCACACACACAAAAATCTGTAAGATGATTCTCCCCACTTTGAAGATGAGAAAACTGAGGGGGCAGAGCAGCACCTCCTCACAAGCTCACTGCAGAGCTGGGGTGAAGCTGGCATGCTGAGCCTCGCGCCTCCCTGTTCCTTCTGAATAAGCACAGCGACAGGTGTCACAAGCCACTGTTAGGGAAGAAGGAACGAGGCACTGGTGGGGCCAAAAGGTGCCCAGAGAGTAAGGGGGTGTCTAAGTACGGGGCTTGCAATTGAACCCTCAGTTCCCAGGAGAAGCTGCAGGGTTTTCCCAGCGCTGAGTTTTCCCACCAGCAGCAGCAGCCATGCTTTTTTCTGTGGGGCTTTCCAAAATCTGCTCTGCGCTGGGCTGGCAGAGCTGTGTTCTGAAACTCATCCAAAGGTGAGGTGATGCTGAATCCATCAGCCCTCCTGGGAACTTCCCCAGTCTCGGCCGCCCCCACCTGGCCTGAGACCCCAGGCCTGCTTTACCTAGAAGTCAGGCCGCAGTCTCCCATCCACAGCAGCCAGCCCGCTGCCCTGGCTGCACAATGGGACTGCAAAAGCCTACCCCCAAGGGCTTCTCGCAAGCCCCCAAACTAGCCACAGGGCCAGCACCTGGCACATCCCTTAGCAAGCAACTGGAAACATTGAAGTACTAGCAGCTCCAGACCACGAGGGTTAATCCCAGGCTCAGAACTTGTGAAGGACCTGGAGAAAAGGGGGTTTTGTTGCAGTACAAGGGGCAGAGAAAAGGGGAGAGGGAGGGGGAGGGGGAAAAGAAAAAGAAGAAAAAGAAAAAGAAAGAATGCCGATGATGACATTAGACAGGAGAGGGGCCAGCTTTGCCCTGCATCCTGTCGAACAACCAAGTAAAACAATGAATCTATTTTTTTCCCCTCCTCCTCTCTGCCTTAAAAAATTCAAGAATTTCATGTCCTCCTTTGAAACATAGTTCTTGCATAATTTCAATGCTCCCTCCTGCTGTCTGCAGTGCTAAGGAAAGAGGGCATCTGACTCTCCCCAGAGACCTCAGAGGTGGTCGGTGCCTCTGCCCGGCCTCGCAGGGCTAGCTGGCAGGGATCCCCAGGGACCACCACTGGGGTGCGGCTCCCAGCAGTGGACGTCACCTTGCACCCAGAACATACCCAGAGCGCAGCTAACAGCGCTGTCACAGTTGCTGGTCCCAATATCCAGCCCCAGAGGTGGGTATTACTGGAGGGAGGTCTTATTCTGTTTTTAAGGAGGAGGAAAATACTAAGGAACAGAAAAGCCAAATATCCACAGTCACACTACCCATTCGTAGAAGAGCCAAAATCCCCACTTAAATCGTCCCCACTCCAGAGCGCTGGCCCACGCACGACAGCGCCCCAGCTCTCCAGGAAACCCTTCGAGGCAAAGTCCGAAACCCCCTCTGGATGTCCTGCAGGCAGCCATTGCTTCAGCACGGCAAGCAAGTACCAAAGCGTTTGCAAACTTAGCACTTTTTACGGGCTCCAAAATACCAAAAGAAAACTGGCATTACCCAAAGATGAGTTCAGGGCCTACTAGTCTGCTAGAAGACAGGCAGCCCAGACACCTGGGGCTCACCCGGCACCTGAGCATCTGACTGTCTCCACGCAGGGCGACAGCAATCTACTCCCGTCTGTTCTCCGAGCCCGTGGGGTGGGGCCTCAGGCCCATCAGGGACTTAGAAGCAGCCCCCAGTTTCTCTCCTCTCCAAAAGCACTCCCACTCGGCCAGGGCTGACGCCAGGCAGCGGCGCGGGGCCTCTCAGAGCAGAGGAACAGCAGAGGCCGGAGCAGCTCCCTACAGGCGGCAGCTGCGGTCCTGCCAGCCTCTCGGGAGTGGCCATCCCCCAGAGACCTGTGCAGCTGGGGCCACAGTGCCCTCCATGCATCTTCGAGAGACTGCAGGTGAGGCTGGAGCCAGAGACACGGGCTGTCCAGGGGCCAGCCAGGCCCGAGGCCCTCTGCCACTACAGCCCGCGGGCCCACACCCTGCCCTGCTACCTTCTCAGGGATACCATTTTCAGCAGCACTGCCTCCATTTCCAACTCTTCCTGTTATTGGTAAATATTGATAATTACCTGCAAATGCAAACGCAACGAAGCAGTTTGTGTTTTGAAATGCGGATCATAATTCAAATTGGAAGCTGACACTAATCATTTGATGTTCACTTGAAAAGACCAGATAGGCTGTGCAGTAGGAACATTTCAGTAGGGGTACCGATAAGGAGAAGGGAAATAAAAATTATTGGTATTTACTCAGCCTGCAATGCTTGTGGAAGGAAACTCTTTTAAAAGGGAACACTTCAGAATGGTTATTCAATCTGAATTTTACAGATAGCACTGGAAATATTTTCTCACAGAATGCACTCTATCTCCACCATCATATCTCTCCGGTGTGCCGTTCACGTCTTTCATTGCAGGAATTCTCACTCAATTTTGCTCCATTATGAGCTGACGGTGACCCAGAGTATACAAGGCATTCAAGAATCTGCCTGGAAATGACTAGCAAGGAACATCTGTCCCGCTCCCAGCCTGCCAACGCTGCCTGAGGGAGTGAAGATGGAAAACAACCCAGAATCCACACGCAGAAACAACTTTTCATTCTGCGTACAAACTAGGCTCCTTTGGAAATTGAGGGTTCCGGCATTTTTCAGAAATTGTGTTCCTGGAAAAACATGGCGTGAGTCTCTTTTGAAAGCCTGCAGCTCAAAACCCTTCCTTTTCTACACAAACCCTTCTAATAAAAGCCAGGACAGGAGCTTCATGGGGAAGCAAATGAGAAGGCCACCCAGGGTTCTCTCTCTCAGTGCTGTCAAGTTCAGGTTTTGGATTAAATGCCACTGGTCAATTAAGGGCCCTGAGGACGCCACACATACTAATACATCCCACGGCGTAGGCAGCATCTCTCTCAGAGACACAGTCACTTGGGAAGATTCATGCTGCGATTAGCAGAGATGAGAAGACGACATCTGATTTCATATAGGGCTAAGCCTGGGAACCCAGCTTTCCCCTCGATGGCCATCAGAGGAGGGGGCCAGCAATGTGGCACCCCCACCAAGACTTCATTTTGCTTTGCTGCAGATACTCAGAGGGGCCAAGCAACAGACACACTCAGTGAATCAAAAATGCCAAGAGCCATCTCATCTGTGTCTCCAGCCTCCTGTCTGACAACCCCCAGCCCATGTGCCCATAACTGGTCAGGGCCAGAGGGACCCACCTCACAGCAGTGCCCTCCTCTGCGTGCCAAGCCACCCTGCGGAAGATGCGCGCCTCACTTCAGGTGTACAAACAGGCTCAAAGAGGGGCAGTGGCATTGCCACCAGAATGCCCAGGGCCAGGTACAGGCCACTCCTGGACACTGGCTCCTTCCACCTCCCTCCCCGCAACCCTCCCCTCAGGGCGTGGGGCCTGCCACTGCTGCTGGTGCGCATTACACTCCTCTGGTGTTGATGCCTTAGCAGCACCTGAAATCAGAAATGCCAGGTGGGGGAAACAAAAAAGACGTGAGGCCCCAATGCCAGCACAGGTGGCAACGTGGTGGGACAGAGCCATACGTCAAAGTGTGTTTTTCCAGCTTGAAAGTTGCTATGGACAAGCAGGACAGGAGACCTGAAAACAGGCAGATCCTTGGCCGACGCAGACGTGGCCGGCTTCAGACTCAGCGGTGTGCCTCTGGGAGCAGAGAGGTCGCCTTTCTGTCCTGGAAATTCCTTGCTTTGGTTAATATCATGAACTTGTAGGAAAGGAAAACAGTGGAGAAGGATTGATGCCAAAAGCTCACGTAAAGTTGGTCAGAGCATCTTTGCTCTGATGTGAAAGGGGGAGAAGATACATGTGACCCCTAGCTTCAAACAAAAGTCTTTCCATATGGTTGTTAATTAGGAAGTAGTTGTTTTGCTTTCACAACACTTTTCACCCTCTGCCACTGGAGGTACAGGCGGCGAACCATATTGTCATTGATTAAAAAATAATAAAGTATAAATGCGGAAGAAACAATATTTTTCTTTTTAAGGAAAAAAAGATCGCAAGCAGCAATCGTTCGGCGGGTCAGGCACTTGGAGGCGTGGACGTGAAGCCATTGTGGCCGGGGCCTATGGTTTATTTTGTCTTGAAAGAGTCCGAGGTCATTCTAACTGTGCTGACCCGCTAACCTCCACAGTGCCGTCTCCATCCGGGACTGTAAGCAAACACTGCCCTCTGGTGCACTGAGCAGTCCCGTAGCAGGCGCCCTGCGGATGGCGGGGCTCGGCAGCCTCGCCTGGGCCTGGAGAGGTGTCAGCAGGAGGACACAGGTCTGTGAGCAGGGCATGGGCCGGACTGTCCCTTGATCGCCTCCTGAGGCGATTTCCAGATAGGAGGAGGAGGGGAGATTGAGCTGAAGCAGTAAACCAAGTACCACAGACCATCTGTGGTTCCTAGAAGGGTCAGGCCTCCACAAGAAACTTTTCCAGTTTGCCATGGCACGCTTTTTGATGATTTACTATTAAAAACTTTTAGAAATGAGTCATGAATCTGCAATAAGGAGTGTGCAGTACTCTGTATACCTAGGGATTATCTGCTAGGAAAGAAATTTCATTAGCTATTAGAGAAGAAGAAAAAAAGGTAGGAAGAACCTGGGTTGGTCTTTCTCTGAGGAACCCCCGAAAGCTCAGTCATATGTTGTTGTTCTTTCTGAAGAGCCTGACCTAGTGGGGCTGCCTGCAAATATTCCTTCCTACAATCAGGGGCCAGAGCTCTGCTCCCAAAAGACCAAATTGGCATCTCAAGAGAGCCTTAAAGGATGTAAACTACTGTTCCTTTATTAAAGATTTTGAGAAAATCAAAGGCAGATTATATCCACTCAAGTCTCAGGCCAGGCCAGCCCCGCTTGGCAGGCGCCTCCGGCTAAGGCCCCGGTCTTCTCTAAGTCTCCAGCTCCAGCTCTGAACTACGGTCATCCAAATGTCGCATCCATCCTCCACCCTGCTGGGTGCGGTCCAGAACTGGCTGATCATGCCAAACTCACTTGTGGGGAAGAAAGAAAAGGCAAAGTTTGCCCCCAGGGCATACCTTCACCCAGTGGGCACCCCAGAAGGAAAGGGGCTGGCGGAAAATATGGAGGGGCGTCTTCTCTGGGACCGCGACCAGGGGTCAGAAGGTGGGCTGGGTACTCGGCTTAGCTCTCCGCTTACCACCTCTGAGGCCCAGTGCTTGGCTCACAGCTCAGGAATGTTTCCCGCACCTCTACCTGGCCCACAAATCCTAAGCGGTCAGTGGGCCAATGCTAAAGCCAAATTCAGCTGCAGAGCAGTGAAGACCTTAGGCCAGCTGGCTTGCACTTCGGCCTATCCCTCTACCACAGGAAGAAAATGAAGGTTCAGGACTAGAGAGAGACCAGGCTAAGGATGGGTGAAGGCCAGCAAGGCAGCCATACCGGGACCAGACACAGCTGAGGCTGGCTGTCTTCTTCCCTCTCTCTCTGTCTCACGTCAGAATGACAAGAGATGCCACTGCTCTGTCCTCTGGCAAAACTAAGATTGCCATGTAGTCTGAGGATCCTGGGCTCAAAGACCCCCACCCAAAACCACATCTTTTGTGGAAACCAGCTGACAGGTCGGACAGACTGACCTCCTCAGCATGGGGCAGCCGGGCCGCTCGTGCATCACAGCGTCCACGTGTGGCTTCCTCCCACCTCTCGGCAGCCCCTCCTGTTCATCTTTCCAATTTCACCTTACACTTCATTTCCTCAGAAGGCCTTCCCCAGGCTCCAGACTAGGCTCCCCACCCCCATCAGTCCCCCAGGCATCCTGTACTGCCCCTCAGAGTACGGTCTAAGTACATGATTCTGCGCATTTCTGTCTGTTTCTCTCACGCCTGCCTCTCTCACTAGGCCCGGAGCTCCCCGGAAGCAGGAGCCACCTGCATGCTTGCCAGCGGGGCCCAGCACCTAGTCGCAGTCAATTGCTCACCTTTGGAAGGATGGATTAATTAGTCACGACACACTTTTCCATCTGCAATGTTTAAACTTAAGGGATGAGGGCCTCCCTGGTGGTGCAGCGGTTAAGCGCTGTGAGCTGTCAGCAGCGGCGATGCAAGTTCAATGCCTGACCTGGGAGATTCCCACATGGCGCAGCAGACCTCTCTTGCCTCACCCACTATATTTCCAATGATCTGCCTGTTCTGCTCCCTACTCTGTCTCTGGTGACCTCTCTTGCTGCCCCACGCCTCTGGCCTGTACCCCAGCTTGTATGCAGAAATAAGCAAATCTTTGAAAAAAAAATCTTGTTAAAAAAATAAATAAATAAACTTAAGGGATGAGGTTGCCTAGCCAAAACTTCAGGACACAAAGAAATCTGGGAAAAGAAACGTAGGAAGCCCAGGAACCCAGCCAGGTGCTCAAACAGCCTCCAACCCACTGCAAAGAGACGGTGACAGGGAAGCAGGGAGTCAGCTGGGGAGGGCCTGGCAGAGTCAAGTCTCAACCCTGTCTCACCCAAGAAACCAGCCTGCAGTCCAAGGGAGCCTCTGACCAAGGTGTCACACGTTTTCCTGCTTCTGTGAACTTTCCTTTGAGAAAACACACAAGGACCTGAATGAAGCCAGCTAGCTGATGGCGGTGACCAGAACTTCAGGGCAGGACAGGCACAGCACCAGACCCCTACCTCCTCGCCTCTAAGAGCCTGCTTCTCTCTCCCGGGAAGTGTCCTATCACGTAAGCATTTTGTAACATACGTGGCCCCAAGTTCATGTCTGGCTCCCAGTTTCCTAAGAGGTAGGCACTGCAGGAAAAGCACATTCGGGAGGGACTGTGCCCACAGCCTGACGAGCTGAGACAGAGGCCTCTTTTGTCAGACTGTCAAACAAGTACATTTGAAACCTGGGTAGACCTGGGGTCCCCCACTGCACAGCTGATGTACCCAACCGACCTCCGAGGGCCTCCTCTCCCTTCTCCTCCGCAGACTATTTGCAGAACAATCACTGGCACTGGCCACAGGCTTGCATTATGCTCATTTCCCCATCCCCAAGCTCTGGGGCAAGTTTAAAAGTCCTCGTCCTGTCTCAGAATCAGGTCTGAATTAATACCCTTCCTCAAAAGAACTCCAGTAGCAAAGTGAAAACAGACGCACTAGACAATGCCCTTTGAAAGCCCCAGCAGGGACGACTGGTGACAATGCAGCCCCTGGCTCTGAAAGAAACCTTAAGGTTAAAGGTTCACAGAGGCAGAAGAATTACCAAAGTACAAGTTTGTTCAAATTTCCTCCAGCAGATTTAAACAACCAGGGTCAAGCTGAAGATTGCCGGCAAAAACCTAGGAGACAACTCAGTCCCTTTGAACTGCGTGGAGAAAGGAAAATATACGGTTGGGGAGGGATCTATGTTATAGCTTTTCAAAATGTTCTTGAAAAGGTCACCCCTGTTAACTCAAAATCAGCCCGATGAAGGATGTTTGAAAACTGCTTCTCTAAAACAACAGGGCTGCCGCCCTCACCGTGTGCGGTGAGCTGCACTGAGGTCGCCGTGTTCCCGGCATTAGTGTGCTGACCCTCTGTGGGCCATGAAATTAACCATCAGCACGGCAGAAATCTGCTCTGAGTTAAACTACTTTGCTACGCAAAGTGGCCTGAAAATGAAATATGAGGATTGAATTTCCATTGAAAGATTAACTTGTCTAACCTTCTAGGCGGGCTTCCTCCACTGTGAACTCTGCCTGGCCAGTGGTTTAAGGCACCACAGGAGGGTGGGTAATTGCTGCGGGCAGTGGGAAATGACCTCTCCATTCATTCATTCATTCATTCATTCATTCATTCATTCATTCATTCATTCATGTATTCATGTATGCAGGCGCTAGATATTTACTCTCTGCCAGGCCTTATCCTGGGACCTGGGAGAGAAAGTTGTGTGATCTCAGGGTGCTCCCTCAAAGGCATCTAAGTCCATGGGAAACATAATCCAGTAAACAGAAAATAACAACAGTTGAGGAGAAAATGAGAGCTAGGGCAGGCCCACAGGATGTCAGAGGTCCTCAAATGAGGATCACCGACGCCCACGTGGGGAGGGCCACAAGTGAAGTGTCCCAGAGAAGAGCATGTTGCCAGAGATGCAGCACGAGAGAGCATGGCCTGTCAGCCCAGAAACCTGCATGTGGTTCCTTCAGCCTGCGGTTCTAGCGATACAGACCCACGAGCAAGGGTTTTGTTAGCCTTGCGGAGCAGTTTGGCCCTTGTGCCAATGGAGGACAACTGAAGACTTTTAAACAGGAAAGCAAAATCACGACATTAGTAATTTAGAGAGTTCTTGGCTTTGGAGGGGAAGACAGCTTCAAGATCGGCCTGGGATCAGGAGACCGTGCGAAGGGGCTCGTCCAGTGTGGGGAGCATAGAGGCCTGTCTAAGGGAGCAGCGGGGCTGAGGGGCAGAACCCCACGTGTCAGAGGACAAGCGGGAAGGGCGCGACTTGGTGCCGATTCACAGGAAGGTGGAAAAAGGGACACGCCAAGGATCATCTCAAGGGCCGCGCCGGGGAGGACAGAGGTGTCGCTCACCGGGACGGCCGGCAGCGGAGGGAGGTCCTGCCCGTGGAGGCTGCGGGTCTGCGGTGTTCGGGAGTTGGATACGCGGGTTTAGAACTGTCGACTGAAATGTAATTAAATAAAATTAAAACCTCAGCTCCTCAGCCACACCAGCCACAGTGCAACCCACAGCCGCACCTCCTCACGCCTGCCCTGCTGGACCAAGCGGCTCTCGCCTAGGCCCTCTGTCGCGGGAAGCCCTGGTGCGCAGTGTTGAGCAGGCCCCTGCAGGAGATGTTTAAGCCACTGGTGTTGCAGCAAAGGGAG